>PVIA01001243.1:0-262670 GCA_004024845.1 Tonatia bakeri
AAGACTTGGAATACTTCTTTCCAGCCCCTTCTTGCCTGTAAGGTCTCTTTTGAGAAATCAGCTGACAGTCTGATGGGAACTCCTTTGTAGGTTACTGTCTCCTTGCCTCTTGCTGCTTTTAGGATTCTCTCCTTCATTTTTACCTTGAGTGATGTAATGATGATGTGCCTTGGCGTGTTCCTCCTTGGGTCCAACCTCTTTGGGACTCTCTGAGCTTCCTGGACTTCCTGAAAGTCTATTTCCCTTGCCAGATTGGGGAAGTTTTCCTTTAATATGTGTTTAAATAAGTCCTCAATTTGTTGCTCTTCCTCTTCCCCTTCTGGTACCCCTATAATTCGGATGTTGGAACGTTTAAAGGTGTCCTGGAGATCCCTAAGCCTCTCCTCAGTTTTTTGAATTCTTGTTTCTTCATTCTTTTCTATTTGGTTGTTTTTTTCTTCCTTCTGGTCCACTCCATTGATCTGAGTCCCAGATTTCTTCCCCTCACTATTATGTCCCTGTTCGTTTTCCTTCATTTCTCTTATTGTAGCCTGCATTTGTTCATCTAATTTATGTCCAAAGTCAACCAATTCTGTGAGCTTCCTGATCACCACTGCTTTGAACTGTGCATCTGGTAATTCTGCTATCTCTTGGTCACTTAAAAAAATTGGTTCTGGGGCTTTCAAATATGTTTTAGCCATTTTTTTAATTTTCTTTTGATCTGGTTGCATCTGTTAGGTAAGGGCAGCGGAGCCTTAGGTGTTCACGGGGTGGGGCACCCTAGTCGCTGGGTTGTGACGTTTTATGTGGGGGCGGGGTCTGAGAGGGACAATGGCGCCTGCTCTGCTCTCTCTAGGACTTGCGTCCCCTCCACTGCCTCCCACAAGCAAATCGGGCCCTTGCTGTGCTGGCTCCCGGGTGGTGGGCTGGTGTACTCTCTCAGACTCTGTGGGCTTCCCGGAGAAGTCTCCTGTGAGGCTGAGCAAGTCTCCCGGCCTCAGTTCCCAGACGGGGCTCTTAAGCTTTGAAACGTGGAGGTTCTGCCCGTTTACGCTGCCCGTTTTCACTTAGTTTGTGCAAACGTGTGGCTGCGGACAGCTAGCTGCCTTGCGCCCCTCACTGGGTCTGCTAGTCAGCTCCCGTGCCCAGGGTCTGCCGCCACCGGTCCGTCCGCTGCCTCTGCGCCCCGCGCGCCCGCGCCAGCCAGCCAGCATTTCTGCCCGCCGGGACCCCTCGACCCCTGTCCGCAGGCCTCCGACTCCGCCGCTCCTTACCGGTCTGGATGTACTGGAGCCCGACTTCTGTTCAATTAATTTCTCTCTGTTCTGGTTGATTCTTGTTTCTCAATTTTTGTTGTCTTTAGTCTTGGTTGCGCGAGGAAGCACAATGCGACTGCCTATGCCTCCATCTTGGCCGGAACTCCTGCTCTGTTCCCTCTTGTCCCACACAGGACCACTGTGTTTAAAGGATAAGTCAGTGGGCGTCAGGAGAGAGACAAGACTGATACTTCAGGAATATATCTATGGGTAAAGTCATTGACTCTATAATAGGTCTTGACCACATTCTCTGGCCACCAGATGGTCTAGCTTTGATCCAACATGAACCTATGTAACCTTAGGTATAGCACTCTGACACATCCTGTTGAACCTAGTTTTCCAGTACATTTTTAAAAAATACTAGATTGGGCCCTTTAAGAAACTGAATTAGCTCTTTCAGATCAAGACAAGAGTCTACTATTCCACAGAGGCAGTAATTCGGTTATAGTTGTCCTGGTGGCCTAAAAAAGTCAGTGCTGCTTCCAGAGGTGCCTGATTTACTCCCAGGACATAATTTATGTCCTGGGAAAGTCTGATTTGGTGAGTCTTTGTTCTGTGAAGCTCAGAAGCAGGTCAAACATTGAGAATTCAGCATTTGACCTTGAAATATGTGGCAAAGATGCAACAGTATTCAAAATGGAAATAATAAAGCCTCCACATTCTGAAAGTCTTTTTGATGCAATTTTCTTCTTATTCAATTTTGCAACCCTTGATCTAGGGAAGAGTTTCTCTAACACAAGGCTGCTGCCCTCATAACAATTCATCCCCACAATATCTAATGTAACTCAATCACCGTGGGGCAGTTGCTGAGAAAGAACTGACAGCCACCACCCCCACTGCTAGAGCAATGTCTCTTCATTCACTCTCTTGTCATATTTGTTTTTGATCTGCACAGGGAATGTTAGAGATTTGGGGAGAAACGTGTACTTTCACTCAAATGGGGAATGTTCTCATTTCTTACCTTGCCAAAAATAACTAACAAACTACAAACCAGAAGAAGATGAGAAGGTTGCATTTTGTTATCAGGGAATCTTACCTCTGGGATGCCCCTCCCCCAATGTTCTCTACTACGCTGCTCTTCCCTCTTCGGCCTTGATTTTAGTGCTGGGGTGGGGGTTGTTAGTTAATGAGTGGTGGTTTTTGAGTCATGCATTATAGGGAAGCATAAAAAGGAGATAGAAGTGAGGTCCCTGCTCTCAGAATGCCTATAATCAAAGGGCTCCATATCCTGTAATCATTTTTCTTTCTCTTTTGAAGATTTTAAGAATAATCACTCAACTGTCCTTCTCCTTTTTGTGGATCTCCCCTAGGGGACAGTGTGATGATCACACTTTATTTCTAATCAGAAAAATATAGATGAACTCAGAAACTTCAAAAATATTAAGTAGTAGCAGCCACATTTGAATCAGGCAGATTCTCATATGATTTTGGGACCAAAAGCTTGGGTAGCAGAAAATTTTGACCAGAATATTCAACAAGGAAGAGCTGGAGACATTTTTTTTTTTAAGCTAGAAAACCGCAAATTATGCATCTTGGTTTTGTCACCAGGCTGTATGCTGACCCAGTAGATTTCTAAGCCAGGTGGTTCTCCATTTGGGGCAGTCAACAGTATTTAGCAATCTTAATTTTCCATAACTCCAGTGACAACTGGAATGCTGTAGCCAGGAAGCTGAGACGCTGAGATCCAGGACATACAGGACCAGCAATGCTGAGCAGGGCTGAGGATGTGGTTTCCAGCCCCTCTGCTACCTCCGGAGTTCATCAAACTCAGTATGCCTGTTTTGTGCTCTGCAGGCTGGAAAATGTGTATATGTGAACATTTTCTTTATCTCCTACTCCATTTTTCCTGTAGCTTGTACGCATTTGGACATTCCTCCAGGCAGTGGTGTTGTATTTTGGTTGGAAAACATCTTTTTTGATATTGAGATGTAAGGAGATATTGGATTTAGATTCTGAAGCAATGGGCAGAGTTCTGAGCTGAATAAAAATTTGTCCATTACCAGATTATAGCTGGTTAATCATAGGTGAGATATGGGTGAGCTCACTTGTGAAGGTTAGTAGATTAAGTCTGTAATTTGGTAGAGGGAGGAGAACCCAGGAAAGTCGACGGAAAATTCACATAACTTCTTGATTCCCTCATGGAGCAAGGTATATAGTGGGTGCTAAAAAAAAACCCCTCTTATTAATTCAGTCAGTAATTGATTAAGTAAAATCTGCAAAAGTTATTTTCATAGCTCCAAGATAGTCACCTCTCCATGAGATGAGCAGAAAGTCTCATTTATTTTAATCCTTGTGTACGTTTCCCTTTATTACTGACACTTGCTGGCTAGTGGCTCTGCTTTGAATGAGTAAGGAGACTAATGGAGAGATGGGTGACGCCACATTCGGTTTGTGGAATATATCGCAAACTCCTTTGAGCTCAGGAAAACCCAGAGCATGTTTGGCAAAGCACTTTCCCCTCAGTGTTTTAAGAGCATGTGGACTCAGATGAAATTTAATCTGCATGTTCATTTACACATAACTCATCAAAACATTTTAAACAGCCCTTTGAAGTCTGAAGAGCTTTTTCAATACATTTTATGGAAACTTTTCAAGCATTTGGGGGGTTTTCATGGAAAGCTGTATTTGACTAGGGCCAAGTATACTGGATACTGGACCTTCTCATCACTGCTGAATATTTCATATTGGTCCAAAATTTATACTGTATGAGTTTTGTTCCAGTGCCAACCCATTTCTTCATTTTCTAAATTGTTGGTCACTATACTTCATGGAGAGATGGACATATAGTTGAAATTGGAAAGAAACAAGAACACTGTTAGCCTTTGGTGGACAAAAGCTGGGTGTAGTTTTTGATGACATTCTAATGGAAGACAAAGGTAATATGGGCCATTCCAACTGGGCAAAAGGCAGAAAAATCCACTTGGCTTGAGAACTACTATTGTCTCTATTAGTTGATGAAACTCAGTATGCCCAGAAACACTAGTTTAGTTTCATTTAGGTCCATGAAATATTGACAGACTTTTGGTAGAGAATGACATGGTTTTATTTGCATTTTGGTTAGGAGGTTGTGGCAGCAGTGGAGGGTGGAGCTAAGGGAGGCCTGATTTAGATGGTTACTGCATTGGTCTAGGTGATGAGGTGGGAAGGCAGGTACAGATTTGGAAAATATTTAGAAAGTCAACGATCAGGTCTAGGGAAAAATTGTCTAGCATGGGTAAACAGTGGTAAAGATAGTGATAGAAAATAAGGTAAGGAATACAGGAAAAAGAGCAGGCTTGGAATGAGAGAGAAAGATGGTTAACTCAGTTCTAGACATGTTCGCTCCAACATGTAAACTTAGACATTGAGATGTAAGGAGGTATTGGACTTATGATTCTGAAGCAATGGGCAGGTTCTGAGCTGGATAAAAATTTGTCAGTTGCCAGATTATAGTGGGTTAGTCATAGGTGAGATGTGGGTGAGCTTACTTGTGAAGATTAATAGATTAAATGTGTAATTTGGGAGAGGGAGGAGAACTGGAGAACACAGCATAGAGGGAAGGGGCTCCTCTGGGTGATGGAAGAACGAGCATGCTTTTAGGCTGAGAAAGAGGATCCGTTTAGACAACAAAGAATCTGCAGAGCTAGGATTGAGATGGGATTTTCCCGTGAAAGTGGTAGAAACAGGGTGGAGAACTGGATCAAGACTAGGAGTTTGGCATATAGAGAGAGCTCATTCTCTGGGGCCAGACGGGAAGCTTCTATTCTGAAAAATATGATAGCTCACATTTTTCAACTTTGTCCTGTTCTCTAAGTTCTAATGTGAACATTTTGAGGGAGTACTCTGAAACAGCCCCGTTATATGCTCATTGTTGGCTCTCATACTATTGCCAATGTTGTGGAAGGTTATGATTGGTCCAGGTATGATCAAAAGTCCAGCCCTAAACCATTCACTGTGCCTACAGAGGTGAGACCTATAAGACTATTTTCAGAATAAAAGCCCAAGTGCTTAGCATGGCCTGTACACCTTATCTATCAGATTCCCTACCAGCTGTTCAACTCAGTCCCCATTCCAGACACACTAGTCCCCTTCTCTTCCTTGAATACATCAAATGTGCTTCTGCATTAGCATCTTTGCCTCTGCTGTCCCACAAAATAACTTTCCTTCTAGATGTCTGTACAATTCAATTTCATACTTTATTCAGCAATCAGTTTACATATCATCTCCTCAGACTGGTCTTTTCTGACCATTTTATATAATACAATACCCCTTGCCCATCTAATCTCTAGCCTGTCCTAACTGTTTCTTTATAACATTTCTTACCTCCTGACGTATTAGATACTCATTTATTTTGCCTCCCCTGAGGGAATGGCAGTTCGTGGGAGTAGAGATTTTTGTCTGTTTGGTTTATTGCTATATATTCAGCACCTTGACTGGTGTCTGACCCCCTCTGCCTCAAGATGGGACAGCTCTGCAGTGAGATTTAAGCAGCAGAGCTCTTCTGCTCAAGAGCAGGCAAGGACCGCATCTCTGTTCAGCTCCACCCCTCCCCCTGGTCTGCTTCGCTCTCTCCTTTACAAGGATTGCCTGAGAATGTCCCCACAGTAGATCAGACATAACTGAGTCCCAGCCTCAGGATCTGCTTCTAGGAAGCCTGATTTAATGTATCTATATTAAAATTACCCATTTTGGGTATTATCAACTGAAAACATTCAAATAAAGTCTTATCCTCCAAAGTAGGAACATGACAAATTTCCTAAACTTTGATAAAGATACAGCCTCTTTTTGAACAATAGGTGGGTGAGCTGGTGAGGTGGGGCAGGGGGTAGGGGGACATGGCGGAAGGTGGTGGTGCTGCTCTGGGCAAACAAAATAATCCACTTCTGCCGACTCTTCCTCCTGGCCCATGAAGCATGAGAGATTGAACAGAAGCATCTGCTCTGGCCGTGTCTGAAGGAAAAGATTAGTTTTAGTTAAGGCAAAGGTTCGAAGGACATGAGCATTCAATAAAGAGGTAGGGGAATTGGGAGGTTTATCTTGGTGTAGAAGATCCCGGGAAAGAGTGGAAGGCTTGGAGGATCAGAGCGAAGATAGAGGAGAGGAATCAAAGAACAGAATGGAGATGAGAGTTTTTTTAAAGACTTCTGTAGAATGTCAATATTTTGGGTGGTAACAAATGGTGCCACAGCTGCATCTGGTTGCTTTACAGTCAGTCTTCTGTGTGGCTGGGGTGGGCTGAGGTGGCTGTGAACCAGCAGTCTTGGCCTCCTGGTACCGCTCACAGCTTTGGGGACAGTCTCTGGCAGGTAGGTTCTCAGGAGAGGTGGGCCCGCAGTACTGGGAAGAGAAACTGAAAAGCCTGAATTTGAGTAGAATGCTAGTAAATTTTCCCCATGTGTTAAATATGGAAAATCAAACAGGAATTTAAAATACTGTCAGCACTAATTTAGCAGCACTAAATACAAATAATTTTCAATCTCTGAAGTGATGGAGTCATATTACTACAAACCAAAAATTCATTACTTGGAATCTAGAATTTACTTCAGAACGCTAACCAAATTTCTGAACATGCGTGCAACCTTTTATGTATTTGTGTTTTTGTGCCTATTTGTGGGAGAGGCTTCCTTTTATCAAATCTTTAAAAGCTTCCTGGATTCCAATTGATTTTAAACCACTTTTCTAACCACTGCGGATGAATACACCTCTTCTTTGCTTCTTTGAAAGATTTGATGTTCATCTTGTTCTAGCTGCTTCTCTGACCTGTGTTTTAGAATAGCCCGATATGCACAGAGTTACCCTGCTTTATATGTTTTGCTTGGGATATTATTAAATTATTTTGCATTTTTCCCTAACCAGTGGCTTGATGACAGGGAGAAGCATTCTGCAGTTGGGTGGGTAATGAGTAAAAGACTGTTTTAAAATGGTCAGTAGATAAAACATCAAGAAGGTAACTCTAATAAAGATGTCTTAGGGAAGTTGCCTGAAAAGTTATCCTCAGACAGGTATTCAGTTTGTGCAATTTATTGAGGGGCACTTCTCAGAAAACCGTAGTCATGGAGGGAGTGAAACAGCATAAGAAGGGGAAGGAAGCCGGAAGCTTGATCTGATTGTGGAAAGTTTAAATCTCACTGCAAAGTTGCCCTACCCTGAGGCGAAGGGACAGGGCTTTTGCATCTTCCTATCACTCATTAGTCCCCTGCTGGGGTGCGAGTAAGGTGTGGGTGCAGTGGTGGTGATGGCGGTGGTGTAGTCTCCCGAGGCTTCCACATGAAGTGGCCTTATTCAGCCCGGGGCGAGTTTCTGGAGAGTGTAACGGGTGCGTGCCGTTGGTGCATGCCGTTGGCTCACCCCTGGCTGCAGCTGGGGAAATGGGCACACTGGCTGGTCTGATACTGGAAGGTCACCAACGGCATCGACTACAACACTTTAACACAATTCTCTGTTTAAATAGAATATATCTCTCAAAATTTTGAAAGTCACTAAATCATCAAGTATATAGTGAGTGTTTATTATGTGCAATATATCATTTTAAAATTTAACAAAAAAAAAGAATTGTCTACGTAGCAACATGATCACTTATTAAACTGATGAAATTAGTGATCTCCTTTTAAGTCATTATTTGCTGTGTCTGGGCTATGTGCTGTTCTGACAAAAAGTCTGCGTATTAGAGGATGCTGGTGGGCTCTGGTAAAATTAAACATACTGGATCTCGGGCTTCGGTTTGCCTGGGACCGTGGTTCTTAAGCTTTAGTATGCACTGAAATCACCTACAAGACTTGTTAAAGCACAGATTTCAGTCTCCCACTTGCCTGCAGTTTCTGATTCAGTTGGGTTCGGGAGAGGCTGGAGACTGCATTGTAGCATGTTCCCAGTTGATGTAGCTACTGGTTGTGACTCCCCACTGCTGTTCTAGGAGTTGACGTGCTCTTATGTTGAGTTACCAAGGGCAGCTGAGGCCCTACTTGCACACACATGCCCCCCCACATGGGGATACCTAGTGACAACATTTTCTTGTTTATAGCTGTGTTTTTAAGATTGCATGCTCTAGCCAGGTGGACAATGTAGAGGCAACTAGAAAACGGTGAATAGTTTCCCTGAGGGTAAAACAAAGATCTACATTAGCTCTGTATGACAGAAATTTAGTGGAAGCCACATACGTAATTTTACTTTATTTATTTTTAAAATATGTATTGTATTTTTCTTTTTCATTTCATGACACACATAAACTAATTACTAAGTTTCTGAGACACACCAAAAGATATTTTTTGCCAATCTGACAAAAAAAAGGTATATTTTTGAGTCATTCATACCAGGCGGCTATTGTCTTGGATATTGCAATTTTTTAAAAATACGGCACTGTAAGGGGAAAAAAGTCAGTGCCCTTGACTAAATAGTCAGGCATTCCATATTTTAAAAATCCTTGCGGCACACCAGTTAAAAATTGCTGGAGTAGATAAGTACACATGTATGTTTCCTTCCTGAGCTTTTACAAAAGACATTCATGTAAAAAACCAAACCACTGAGAAATTGTCACTTAGCCTGCTCTTTGCAGAGCCTATCCAGTCCCACTATTTCCCCAGGCCCCTGTCACTGGTACCCAAGATGGGGGACTTGAACTGCGATTCATTTCATTAGGTAGGCTATGCGCAAAAATTGGGAGAAGTTAGTCTCCTCCTGAGTGAGACATTCAGGCACAGAGGGGTGAGGCAAGTTTTCAAAGAGAAAGATGAGTTCATCACATGGATTTTTAATGTCAGATGACTTGATGGATAGTTCTTAAAGAAATTAGCTGTGGCCTAGAAATTTTCAAACTCTGTGCTCAAACTTGGATGCACATTAGACACACTTGTGGGAAGAGTCACTGAAAAAACAAAACAAAACTGTAATTCTCAGGCCAACCCTACGGAGACTGAGATTTCACTAATCTGGGGGGATGCCCTAGGCATTGGTACCCCAGGTGATTCTAATATGAAATCTGGGTCCAGAATCACTGTAAAGTAAAAAAAAGAATTGTAAAGGAAAAATTTAAATTTATGTCATTCCTTCCCATCTGTTAAAATTCCCAAGATTTTAGGGAATATCCAACTTCATTTCAAAAGTAAAAATTGAAGTTTAAAAAGAAAACAAGACTGCTCTCTGATTTAGGAAGGACTGCAAATCCATGTGTAGGGTAGATTAAATGGTGGATAATTTATGTTGCTATCTTGGAAGGACCCTGGAGAACTGCAAGGTGGACTAAGAACTGGGAAGTGGAGACTGCTAACCAAGTATCCCCTACTGTTTTACTGGTCCTCTGTCTCTCAGACGCAGTTGCTCTTCCTGTTAATTAATGACATTAATTGCTAAGTAGAAATTTTTTTGTAATCATGCTATTTACTGTTTTTATTAAATGGAGTTTTATATCCTTGAAAACTCAGCATTTACCTCAGTTCTGGGTAAATGAAAGATTAAGTTAAGAGGAATTCTTCCTCTCTTCCATACTGTGTGTCAATGGACAATTCCTTAAGTCTTGCGTCTTTGATGTCCTGACCTATAAAATGGGGACAATAATATAAATAGCAGCTGTTATTACTCTTATTAGCTTTTCCACCAGAGTAAATCAATGTACAGCAGACAGATGCTCAACAATCTTAGTTTCTCAGAGTCCTTGAGGGGGATCAAAGTGTTGCCAACCCAAAATATGCTGCTTGAGATAACAATTTTAAGTTGGTTATTAAGAAACAAAAGACTCAGAAAGAACTTTCGACTCTCCCCCCTCACCTGTCTTAAAGGAATACTGATAGAAAAACCTATGTAAAGAAAAGGAGCATTACTATAGCATCATAATAAACACTAAACATGGCAGACAGGGAGAAACCTAGCGAAGCCCTTGAGTTGAACTTCCCTCTGTGTCCCACTGTTTCTAGGTGGCCCAGCAAGAGTTTGCTTACCACATGTTTGCTCTTTGTCTTCTACCTGTAAATTGCCTGCTTTCTCAAAATCCCAGATCCCGCCTCCCTCCCCTTTGTCCACAATTGTACATAAGCCTCAACTGCCCATGCTTCCTTGAGCTTCGTATTCTTATGGCACCTCTACATGTACATCCGCAATAAATTTTGGACATTTCTCCTGTTAATCTGTCTCATGTTGATTTGATTGTTAGCCCAGCTAGAAGAGCTTATAAAGTGGGAGGGAAGTTAATATTTTGACCCCCACATCCTCCTCCCTGCCCGAGTTCTCTTTAAGAAACCCCAGACCTCTATGTGCGCCAATCCTCTTCCTGTCCCTGTAAAATTTCTGCCATTTTCTTACATGGCCATCAGATTCTTCTGAAGGTCAAGGTCACTTAATGGAGAAACTGCCCATTATAGCAATTTCACTTATCCAACCTCATTTTTCTCTATTTAAAACCCCAGTGTTGGTCTGTATTGTTGAGTGACTTTTTCCATTCCTTATCACCAGTGTTGGAGGCAAATGTTACCAAGACCTGCCCACTGAATCACACATGTTCTTCTTTTCATTTCCATTAGCTTTCATACAGCTGCAAGTGGCAAAACTGCTGTTTTGTTCCTCAAGAGTAGCTGTCCTTTTTCAGCTTTAGATATATCATTTCACCTGCCCCACTACCACACTCCCAGCCACATCCTATTCTGCTCCTCAAAACCAACCTCCTTGATATGCTTTGCCAGATAAGGACACCCAGATAATGCTTTTTACATTTCTGGGGGCAAACCATGGACATGGACTAGGATGTGAATGGTGCTCCCTAGAAGTTTGCTGTGCACAGCTGTTTGCCTTTACTATCCTTTTTAGACTCATTCTCATGGACTTATCAAGAGACCCTGTTTTCCAAAGCAGTTGCACTATTTTGTAGTCTTACCAACACAGGTGCAAGTTCCAGTTCTTCCGAATTCTCACCAGTACTTGGTGTGGGCAGTTTTTCTAATTTTGGCCCTTCTAATAGGTATATTAGTGCTATTTCAATGTGGTTTTAATTTGCATTTCCCTAATGACCAATGAGGATGGGTATCTTTTTATGTACTTATTTACTATTCATAAATCTTTTGCAAAGTATCTGTTTCAATCTATTGTCTATTTTTAAAATTAGGTTGTTTGTTCTCTATGTATTGACTTTTGAGACAGACACAGACACATACATTATATATACAGACTATATATATACACACACACACACAGACATACAGATTATATATGTGTATATATATATACATATATATATATTTGAATTTGATAATGTCTGCTTGCAACTTGTATATTCCTCAGAACAAGGGAGTTCCTTGAAAACAAGACATTTTAATAGGCAAATCTATGGCATCCAGTTGAAGTTCAAGTGCTTGATGAATACTCCTTAAGCATTTCATGATGGTAAGGACAAGTCCACATGTTTCTTTCACACATTTGGAGACCATGCTATAAAGAGTCAAATACTTTTTAATGTTAAGACTGTGGATTAACCTCATTTTATTTAAAGAGTTCTGTATGTATAACACATGTTATACAATTTGCAAGAGAAATACTTTTAAAGATTTTTTTAAAGAATGAAAATTTGGTAGTTTAGGTAGTTAAATCAGAAAGCTTTTGCTTCTAAATTATTAGCAAACTGCTTGGAGTACCAATTTAATGTTTCCACTGAGCTGCAGTTTTAGATAACTTTTGGTAATGAATAAACAATTTTAAAGGAACTAGTGACTGTTTACCAATTGCAGAATGTGTTAGTTGATTGTATTGCCAAAGGGTAGAATCATGGTTTCCGAAAATAACTTTAAGAAGTTCATACCAATTAGCAACCCAAAATGAACTATCTTACAAAGCATAATGTTCTTTGGGATAAAAGTCATTTGAAAAGGGAATAATAATAATACATTAACCCGGTGATAGTGGCTCTACCCTCTTCCCTTGTTGACTCAGTCACGTGTAAGTTAGTAGCAGCAACTCTCATAAGCTGTAAGAAAAGATTATTCTATTGGATCAAATGATACCACAATCGGCATTGTGACATATACTGCTAGTCCTTTTAATTTGAATCTGCTTTCATTTTTAGTTGGAATGGACAGTTTCCAGCACATCACTGGGTCCTTGATGGAGTCCCTGGATGTTCCTCACTCATTTGATAGGCTGTCGGCTAACCAAACCCAGAACTTCCACTTACTGAACCATCCAAGGAAATACCTCAGTATTGTTTTGTCCTCTGACTCTAATGTCTTACAACTCAAGATCTTTCTGATTGCAATTGTAAGTCTGTTTCCTTTTGTCTCATTCTCAGAGCCCAGGTGTCTCATTCTGCATGGCATAGCTTCCTCTAGAAATTCCTTAACTCTGCTATCTATGTTGTTGAATGCTCTCTGCACGTTATGAAAAGGAATTACTTTGTGGAAGCTTTCTTATTTTTATGATATGATTTACATATGGTATTTTCCCT
Source organism: Tonatia bakeri (assembly GCA_004024845.1). Classification (NCBI taxonomy): domain Eukaryota; kingdom Metazoa; phylum Chordata; class Mammalia; order Chiroptera; family Phyllostomidae; genus Tonatia; species Tonatia bakeri. The sequence continues at coordinate 12,694 of PVIA01001243.1, forward strand.
GTTATTTGGACACTAAATTAAACCACTCAAATCTGATAATAATCACTATCATCCCATCAAAATTCATGGAGTGTTTTTAAGTCCCAGGCACTTATCATATGTCATCTTTAATCTCGACAATAGTTTTGTATGGTAATTCTTAATTCACTGATTTTACAGATGATGAAAATTAATTTACTCACTCTTATTAAACATCCACTAAGTGATAGAGTTTATTTTTGTTATTACTAGTAGTAGTAGTAACTATATATACGTATATATACATATGTGTATATATTTAGCTATTAAAGCTTGTGCTAGAATTTGGACACAATAAGTTGTGGAAACACTGCAATAATTGTCAATACCTTTGAAAAACATTTATGGTACACATGAGAGGAGAGTGAAACTAAATTTATTTACACTTCACTGAAGATAATCTTCCAGTGAGGTGTATTTCAGAACTTGGGGACAAACAAAGTTGTATAATACAGACATCATTGTTTCTGGGGTGGCAAGGTCCAATTAGATGGAAATTGGTGTCCTACAAAATTTATTGATTCCTCTTACACATAAAAATGATAAAAATTAATATGGTGTTGCTGCATAGTAGTAGAGGTTTATATACAATGAGTATATAGCTTTACCAAATGCAAGAAGAACATAGTATTGGGATTTTTCTCAACTAATTAATGCACATTCAGCATTTAAGTTATGCCCTGCCTCTGCCCCCACCCCACCAAAAAAATTGGTGTTATGGCAGTCTATGAACACAATAGCAAGAAATGTATTTGGAAATCCTTATATCCTGAGGACATTCTGTAATATCTCTTCATTGCATTTACCAGTTTTATATGATTCATTTATTTAAGCGATTAGTTGACTAATGGTCAGCTCTCTCACTGGATTGTAAGCTTCTTGATGGCCCAGCACACATCTGCTTTGCTCACTATCGTATCTGCCTGGCATGTTTTCTGGCACATAGTAGTTGTCAAATAATTGTAAAAGGAGTGAACAAATTCTTGTTCTTCTGAGACTATAGTCTAAGAAGAAGGCTACTAGGACACAACACCTTCATGCCTCTCAGACTCAGAAAGGGGAAGAGGACAGTGCTGGTGGCTTGTGTGTTCCAGGGGTTTCCAAGTCTTTCCAGTTTCTGCCAGCACTGGGAGAGGGAGGATGGGGTAAAGCAAGGTCCATGCTACGGCCACAGTAAGAAAAGTGACTTCCAGTTTCCCAAAGAAAAAGGGAAGTCTGACTCAGGAGTCAGTGTCCCAAGCCCAGCTAGCCTTTATAGGAGAGAGTCTATATGGTGCCTCTACTGTAAATCCTGTGGGGCCGCCGTGCTTCTGCTGTCTGTTAGGGAGCCCTTTTCACTCCCTGTAAAAGAGAAGAAACAGAGTTCCAAGTTGAACATGGGAATCCGTGGGGAAGTGGGCTTCACATATAAACTTTTTACAGCTGCCTTAGGTGAAATATTGAGTACATTGTCTATATATTGAGAGACTGTTGGTTAGCAACAAGAAGCCCACTTGAATAATAATTTAACCCAATAAAAGGAGATTATGTGAAAAGCAGCTTTACCATGTAGTGTAGAAAACTGCACTGGAGGAAGAGACTGTTGTAAACAGGCTCTTGTTTTGTAATTATATTTTAGAGGACAGGATTCATTCTTAAATAATGAGCGAAATAAAACAAGCATGGTGTACTATATGAAAATCTATCCCCTCCCCCCACATTATGTAGGTAAAATATGTAGGTAGGTCGAAGCTTTAATCCTAGGGAAGTTCTGGCAGCAGTAGAATCATGCACAAGACTCAGTATGTGATGTCTTTTTAAAGCGATCTCATTATTAAAGATCTTTGGAGTGATATGTCAGGAGAAGGGGAGATCTACAAGCACAGAGAAAGCAATGCATTCCCTCCTTGGATATCACCCTGCCTCCAGATCTCTGAAGTCTGCATTTGGGAAGCATGAGAAGGAACCTGGCTGATGCCATTTGCCAGGGAGCTGCAGAGAGAAGAAAGCTGATCCCAGAGGCTTGTAGCTCTGAAGAAAGGACTTGGGGGCTCTAATAGCTCCCTCATGATACATTTGTTGTGCAGTTTCTTCCTCTATTCTTTATCCAGGTTGTCATTTTTACTCTCCTGAGACTTGATTGATGATTTCAATGAGTTCTCTACAATAATCCTTGGGTGCTGGTTCTGATCAGCAAACTAGATGTTTGTTTCATTTTTCAGATATTTCCTTGATTGGTTCCTGGTTCCCAGTCTCCATATTTTGCATTTTTTTTTCTCCTAAAAGAATAGAATTTGCCATATGCCATATCAGTCCTGTAATTGATCCAAGTCTTTTTATATTTGATTACACTATTGAAAGCAATGATGGTGTCATTTGTGCTCTTAAATGTTTAAAAAAATTTTCCCTGTATATTTCTTCTGGGTGTCTGTACTCCAATGCAGTGAAAAGCCTTGAATTTGTGATGCCCACAAATGGACACACCATATGAATGAATATGTACTCACTTATAAGCATGAATTATCTTTATTAGAAAATTCAGTCGTCAAAATTCAATAGTCACAAATTCTAATTTCCCAAAGTAGAGCATGTATAGGCCTAATAGTTGATAATGTCATTACTTTATGTGTACTTTTTCTGTGATTCTGATCAAAAGTGTGTTCTATTTGGATACAAGTTTTCAAAAAATAATAATTGCTATAAAAATGTTTAATTAAGTGCAAGTAATTGGTATATAATTATTGCTTTTTGATACTCAGAGTAGAACATGGGTCCTATGGATGAAATTGATATGGAATTTCAGAAAAAGGAATTTTTAAGCATCTGGTTTTATATTCTTATCTTTTCAAAGAACTTAAGTGTCACTCTGACTGGTTTGGTACAGTGGGCTGGGTGTTGTCCTGCAGACCAAAAGCATGCCAGTTCAATTCCTGATCTGGGCACCTGCCTGGGTTGTGTGGGGGTCAGGTCCCTGGTTGGGGGTGTGCGAGTGGCAACCAATCAATATTTCTCTCCTTTTCTTTCTCCTTTTGCTTCCTGCTCTCTAAAAATAAGTGAATTAAAAAAAAAAGTAAGCATCTTGTTATTTCTCAGTCTTTTGGCAAGGAATGGGGAATAGACTTGTTCAAGTATATATAGTTGGTAGCATCAGAGCTGATATAGACCAAATTTGTCAGACCCTCAGTCATGCTACTTCACCAGCTATACACATATATGGATTCATTAGGTAAACATGTTATCACTCTGTATAAGCAGAGGGTTGGACAAGCGAATGAGCATAGATGAGTGTTTGAATAGGGAAGCAAGGAGGTCAAAACTAAATTTCTTCAATTTCTTAAATGAATAAAGTAAATATTCTAACTCATTTAAGGAGGTTGTCTTGACTGTGTTTGAAAAATTGGATGATTAAAGATCATGTGACACGACCTTGGTTGGTGTATCTAGGTTTAAGTCCATCCTCAAGTTGAAACCCTGTGAGTTTTACTGAAAAGTACAGTGATGTTCAACAAATTTTCTTTTTAAAAATATATTGTATTGATTATGCTATTACAGTTGTCCCATTTTTTCTCCACTTTATTTCCCTCTGCCATGCATCCCCCCTCCACCAGCATTCCCCCACCTTAGTTTATGTCCATGGGTCGTACATATAAGTTCTTTGGCTTTTCCATTTCCCATACTATTCTTAACCTCCCCCTGTCTATTTTGTACCTACCATTTAGCTTCTTATTCCCTGTACCTTTTCCCCCATTATCCCCCTTCCCACCCCCACTAATAAACCCTCCATGTGATCTCCATTTCTGTGATTCTGTTCCTGTTCTAGTTGTTTGCTTAGTTTGCTTTTGCTTTTGTTTTTAGGTTCGGCTGTTGATAGTTGTGAGTTTGTTGTCATTTTACTGTTTATAGTTTTTGATCATCTTCTTTTTTTTAGATAAGTCCCTTTACCCTTTCATATAATGAGGGTTTGGTAGTGATGAACTCTTTTAACTTAGCCTTATCTGGGAAGCATTTTATCTGCCCTTCCATTCTAAATGATAGCTTTTCTTTATTTCATTTTGCATAGCCTTCATTTTTTCCTATATTTTGTGACCATACTCAATCATTTCTGTGAGCATCCTGATTACCAGTGTTTTGAACACTGCACCTCATAGGTTGGCTGTCCCTTCATCACTTAGTTCTATTTTTGGAGCTTTGATTTATTCTTTCACTTGGGCCATATTTTTGGGTCTCAGTCCACTTGTTATGTTGAAAGGGGAAGAGCCTTAAGTATTCGCTAGGGTGGGGTAACCCACATTGCTGTGTTGTGACACTGTATGTTGGGGAGGGGTCCAAGAGGGAACAATGCCAATTGCTCGGTTCTCTGTGGGTTTTCAGGCACTTCTGCCACTACTCACAAACAAATTGGGCCCTTCTGGTGCTGATTCCCGGTGGATGGGTTTGTATATGTTCTAGGACCCTGTGGGTCTCTCCAATGAACACTCCTGTGAGGTTGTGAGTTTTTCCCACCACTGCCTCAACCCCCACAGGTGTTTTCAATCAGAGGTTTGAGGCTTTATTTCCTGGAGCTGGAACCCTGTGTTGTGTGATCTGTCTCACTCCCCAGTTGTTCCTCCTGGTTTATCTGCATCAGATGTGGGACTGCCCAGTCCGCCAGTCACCGCCTTGCCAGCCCTGGTCCTCCAGTGGCCCCCCTTGCTGCACCTCCTCTCTGCCCCGGCTGCCTGTCTATACTTCTCCTACCAGTCTGAATGTTTCTTCTTTCACTCCTTGGTTGTTGAACTTCCATACAGTTCGATTTGCTGTCAGTTCTGGTTATTTTTTGTATTTAAATTTTTTTTTCCCCCTTCTTTTGATTGTGTGAGGAGGCACAGTGTGTCTACCTACGTACACCTCCATCTTGGCCAGAAGTCAAATTTTCTAAAAATTTGTTTTTTTGGTGCCAATTTAAGAGGAAGCAAAAGTGAACTTTTACTGAAAAAATGAATCAATAGGAACCACATTTTTAACAGAAATCTTTTGCCTAATCAAAAAAAAAGTATTGGTAGGGAGGAAACTGTTGTCCAAAGGACACATGACTTCTAGATGACCCTCAACAATCTGCCAGCTACAGGTTTAAATGCAACTCTCACCACTTATCTAAGCACATTTTGAATTTTATGTACATTGAGACTTCAGACCACTCTGAATGCTCTCCTCTAGCACTGCCCTTCATATATTCTGAGTCTTTTTGTTAGCCCCTCTTCTTTCCCCATCATTTGGAAGCTAACCAACCTCATCTATCATGTTAAGGGATTGTAGCCATCAGGGGCAAAAATACTAGGCCTTCCACTTTATTTATGTTTATGTAAACACAATATCAAGTGAATAAGAGAGGTTTGTCAATATAGCATCCAGGGCCAAGACAGCCGAACTTTGCAAGTGGTTCCTTTGGGTTGATTTTATGTCTATAAACACATTTTATTTGGCTTTAAACTGAACATAAAATAATCAAACCAAGTTTCAGTGCATTGAGTAAATTGGAAAAATAAAAAAAATCCTCACCCAAGAACATGCACTGATATATATATCTGATATATAGATATATAGATATTAGAGAGAGAAGGAGAGGGAGAGAGAGGGGGAGAGAAACATTGATGTGAGAGAGAAATATGGATTAGTTGCCTCTCACTCCCAGACCAGGGACTGAACCCACAACCTTGGCATATACCTGACCAGGAATTGAACCCACTACCTTTTGGTTTATGGGACAATGCTCCAACCAACTGAGCCACACTGCCCAGGGCAGGAAAAAAATTTTAACCAAAAATAATTATGCCTCACTTACATCTCATAAGCTGCTGCTATTTGACATAGCAACTGCAGTTTTAGGTAATGGCTAAGTGGGAGTTACATGCACTTTCCACGGAGTTGACTTTATATGCTGACCTATTGCTCTAAGCAACACATTAGCCAATTCTTCCTTTGATGGGAAAAACAATACACACAGAATCCTTTTAAAAACTCCTCTGGAGTATGTGTGTATGTAGGGGGGCAGGGGTGATGAGTATAAGGTGTAACACATATGTGTGCATTGAGGGGATGGGTTGTCAGGGCAAGGAGAGGCCTTACTATAGACAATCTCAGTTGTAGTAAGGATGATATGTTCAATGCCCCCATGATCAAATTTGATGAATCTCAAATAAAGTCATGCTGTAACTAGGCTTTTAATTTTTTTTAAAAACTGAGTTGATTTAAAAACTGTGGCAACTAATATAGTTGCCAGATATAATAATATAGGACACTTGGTTAAATTTGAATTTCAGATAAATAGCAAGTAATGTCTTAATATAAGTTTATTCCAAATATGGCATGGCTCATACTTACACTAAAAATTTATCATTATCTAGCTGAAAGTAAGATTTAGCTGGGTGTCCTGAATTTTTATTTGCTAAATCTGGTAACTGAATAACTAAGCAAAGGTTTGGAAGTCATTCCTTCAGAATCATTTAGTCCAGCGTGGCTTGAATGTGCTATTTAAAAGTGAGGGAGCTGTTTCAACAACACTTGAGAAAGTTACGCTCTGCTATTGTGTCAACACCAAAAGCTCATGTGCCTGATTTTTGCCTCTTTCTTGTTTTATGTTATTAAACAATACCACTCTTTCAAACCCTTGCCATTATATGCATTTACTTTGAGGGAGGATGCCACGTTTTAGCTATTCTCTTATCCTTGAAGACAAAAGCTTTGAAAAATTAGGACCATGTTGGAGTCCTAGATACATAAAGTATGCTTTCCAGCCAAATGCAATGTATTGTTTCAAGCTGATTTTACCCCCTTTTTCTTGGGAAAAAAAGTACAGCATCTTAAACTAAAGCACACTTCAGTCGTTCCCCTGCGCCTGCTTGCTTGGTGCCAGCAGCCACAACACAGGGCTTTCATCTGGGCTTCAAAGTGTGCGGGAGGGAGTATGGGGGAGGGGAGCGGGGGAGAAAGGGAGGGCGAGTTGAATGCAAAAAGGGAAACAAACAAACAGAAAAGAAAAATGGGATGGGGTGGGTAGAAGGAGAAGTCTCCTATCTTTCAAATATCACATCCAGTGGCCAGGGCTGCAAGATGCAAAGCCTTCACAGTTTTCCCCTGTTGTGTATTTTTGTGTTACTGCCACTTCCCATGCTGGGAAGATTCTTGTCATCCCTCACATATTTTATCCACAGAAAAGGCTGCCCTGCCCTGGGCTTGGTGATTGAGGCTGTGCCCCTGGTCTGCCACTCTATCAGTGGTTCCCAAGGCTGTCTAGCCTGGGAAAAGCTGCATGGACACGTTCCAAAATCAGCATTACATGCATCATTGTTCTTACTCTCCCTGATTAGAGTGCACACAATGAAAACAACAGCAACAGCCTCGTTTTCTAGCCCTCCTCCCAGCATACGGCAGTTCTTAGTCTGTTTTTCTTTCTCTGGGTCTTCCTACAAGTTAACCACTTCAGTGCTGGGGAAGTCCCAGACCTCACAGCAACTGCCCTGCATGCTACTTTGTGCTCCTAGGAGGTCACTCCAGCCCTGGGGCAGTGGCAAAGCAGCCAGCCTTGCCCTTCTCCTGAAAATCTGGGCAGATCAGCTAACAGGGTGAAAAGTCATAAACTGTGTGTGGTGCCACTGGGTAGCTGGGTCGGCTGTGGGCATGCATTCAAGAGCAGCTCCATGCAGCCTTGAGGTTGGTGAGGCCCTCTGAGTTTCTCATATGTAAAGCAGGGACAGATGTGAAGAGGTGGAGATCTTGGTGTTTTAACTCTTAAAGCCACAAAAATCTATCTGCATTAAGCCTATTGGGTTTAGTTGAGTCTCAATTATCCATAGAAAACCCTTCTAACCTTCTTTGGAACTTTTGAATAAAATCTTCATAAACATTTGCATTTCCGTGGAGCTATTGGGTGGAGAATGACAATTTTTTACTTTAAAAGCTATACAGGAGCTCTGGCTGGTGTAGCTTAGTGGACTGAGCACAGGCTTGTGAATCAAAAGCTTGCAGGTTCAATTCCCAGTCAGGGCACATGCCTTGGTTGCAAGCCAGTTCCCAGCAGAGGGTGCATGAGAGGCAAACACACATTGATATTTCTCTCCTTCTCTCTTCCCTTCTCTACCCCTCTAAAAAGAAATAAATAAAATCTTTAAAAAATTTTTAAAAAGCTATAGAGAAAATCCAAGTCCTAATATAATAAATATTAAAATGAATATTCTTCTAAAAAATGAATGAGAAGATTTCCAAAGCAAATAATGATTTCTTTATTTGTAATAATGGAGGATACATGACATTCCCGTACAGCTGAAGGATTTTGGATGTTCCTCTGGAATACACTGCAGCACAATTGACCTGACTTTCACTTAAGGGTGTGAGTGGGTGAAGGGTGAAGAAGGCTACGTGAGCGCGTCACCGCCTTCAAATCTGTAACTCCAACCTTCATAGGCTGCACAGACACCACTGGTCTCCTTCACAACTGGAGTCACTGCTCTGGTGCAGAAGGACTTTCAAATAGGTGAGGAGACATCCTCTGCTATGTTCCTCACGTCCCTCTGGAGATGAAACCTTATACACGTGTATGGCCTGGATGAGGAAACTGGTCATGAAGTTAGGAAGGATGGAAAGGTGAGGTTTACCTTCGGGTCACTATCCTTGGCTTTTAAGTACTTCTAGGACATGAAACAAATAGAGAATGATCCTTAGTTTTGTAAGTTTTTAGAAATGCAGTGCTTCATGCTGTCATGCGAAGGTCTCCTGGTTGAGACTGGATGCCACTCTCTTGCTATTTGAATAAAAATCCATGAGACGGTTTAGAAAACCACTGTCATCCATTGCCCTATACAAATGGAGAGGATTTCTTCCTCTTCCTTCTCTTCCTCCCACTACCTCTCCTTCTTCCAGATGCGCAGCACCCCTGTAATTAACCTAATACTGTTATCCAATTTCTGATACATGTCATTTTGTGGTCACGTATCACATTATTTTCCAGAAGTTTGTTCTTTCTCTTCTGTTTAATTGGTCAATGAGTCGTCTCCCTGCCACTACCTACGTGAGCTCTGCAGCATCTCACAAACAAACAAACACTCCAAATCCAAAACAAAAACTGGATTGACTCACTAAACCAAGATCTGATTTTTCTTACTAACCATAAAAATCGCACGATGAGAACTGAGGTATTAAGTGATAGGATGACGCTTGAGAAAAGAGTAGGCCCAGCGTGTCTGAGAGAAACTGAGTTGGTTCTGGTTTCCAAAGCTCTAGATAGATGGTCCTTTTATTTCTTTGGACTCAGGAGATAGCTAGGGAAGAGATGCAACAAAATGCCATTTTATAGGCTCTCTTCTGTACTCCCCACATTTCCCAATATAAATGTTTGCTGGAATGAAATCGACTATTTATGTTCTTACATTATATCACTAGCATTTTTCTCCTAGAAATAGAATTGCTTTCTGGCACGTGTGCTAATATCTCAAGTCCACTCTTTATGAGTTCATTCACACATATATAAGCAATTCCTGGGCACAGGTCTTCCTCACCCACAACCTCAGCTTATCCTGAATGATTCTCACCAGGGCTGAAGGCACTAATGGGGCAGAATGCAGGCACAAGCACAGGACTTGAAGCCAAAACCTTGCCATTTGACTTGGGCTCCGTCACTTGGTAACTTTTGGGCAATCAGCCATTGTCTCACTCTTCCCCACCTCCCAGAACAGATGTGAAGATTAACTAAGATAATGGGTAAAAATGCTTTATAAGATATATTCAAATTTTAGTTGCTAAAATCTTCTCATTGTGTGAAAACTGTGAACATGAGATTTACTGGTGAGCCAAATAGGTTTACAGTAGGCAATGTTTATGGAGTTTCATTTATTCTTTTTTTTTTAGTTTAGTTCTGCATTAGGCATAATCTTTGAGCTATTTAAGAGGCACTTTACCACACACACAGATATACACACAAAAAACATTTAAATCTTAATATCTGTATTTGTTTCTTAGGGCTGCTGTAAAAAAATAGTATAGATAGGTAGCTTAAAACAACAGGAGTCAAAGCCCTCACAGTTGTTAAAAACAGAAGTTGGAAAGCAAGGTATTGGCAGGATTGGCCTCCCTCTGAGATTCTGGGTAAATCTTCCTTGCCTCTGCCTAACTTCTGGTGATGGCCATCAACCCTTGGCTGTCCTTAGCTTGCAGCTGAGTAAGTTCAATCTCTGCTTCCATCCTCCATGGTACTTTCCCTGTGTCTTCATACGACAATCTCTTTTTTCTTGTAAGGACACCCATGATGTTGGATGAGGGACCACTCTGATGGCCTCATTTTGATTCCATTTGCCAAGCTTATTTCCAAATAAGGCCACATTTATAGGTACTGGAGGGTTAGGACTTCAACATATTTTTGGGGAAATGCAATTCAACCTATAACAAGACCCTATGAAACAACCCAGTGCCTCACTGGCTGTGGACCTGGCTTCAAGGCTGAATTTGCTATGAATTAGCCAACTAACTTGTAGGTAAAACAAGGGAGTTGGAATAGACCTTTTAGGATATTTTTAAATGTTAATGTTTTATAATTTGTCATGTTAGTATTCTTCTATTGGTACTTCCTCTAAGACCATGATGGTTCTTTTCACTCACCAACAAATCTATGTACACCAAAATCCAAAGTCTGGTTGCAGAGTGAAGGGTGGAACGATTGCAGTTTCTGTGAGCCGATTAAGCAGAATTATTTTTTTGTTAGCTTCATTACTCCATGTCCTCCCTTCCTCTTTCCTGGACTATTGCAATATTCTCTCAGCTGCCTGGAGTCTCCTTTAGCAGGGGCTGCCGGAGTGAGCTTTTAGAAAACCAGCCTGGTCCAGCCACATGCTGTGTACCACCCTGGAGTGGCCTCCCGTGTGTGCTAGACGGGACGTGACCCTGAGCTTGCTGCCCGGGGTCTCTGAGTGGGAACCGATCGCCTAGACTCATCTGCTCAGGATTCACCCTTACTAAATTTGCTCTACTCATTTTTCTCCCATCATATTTCACATGTTTAAACTTTGATGCATTATATTCCCTCTATGAGGCCTTTCTCCTTTCTTTTGTGCCTAGGGAATTTGTATTTACCCTACAGAGTCCAGTTCAAAAGCCATCACCTTTGGGAAGCCATTCCTGACTAATCTAGTCAGAAATAATCATTATTTTTGTATCACCATTTAGTTTATATTTATTCCTATTTTTGCATTCATCATTGCATTATAACATTGGGGTGTTTGTGTGTGTGTCCATACTAGTTAGGATGTTGCTTAAGCGTTGGGCTGATGTCTCTGTCTTCAAGGAAGGGTCTGTACCTTCATTATTTTCAGATGTCAAAAGCACCAACATAGTTGGTACTTAAAAACATTTTATTAAATTGAATTAAATAAACAGTTCTTGACAAGAAACTGAAACCACCAGTCAGAGTAAAAAAAAATTTTTTTTAATGTGGGTTGCTTTTGAATTAGTGCAATAGTAAGACGTGCTTTGGCACAGCTGTCTGGCATACCTGGGTTAAGTTCTAGTGCAAACAGCTGTGTTGCTGTAACTTGCTGTAAAACACCCACTTCACACGGGGCCTGTGGGGCCCATGGAAGGCAGCCAGGTCAGGGCTGGCAGTTACCTGAAAACGCTCGGGTTAAATTTCTATGGCCATGGCAGTTAGGCAGCCCCTTGTAATTATTCCCTGTAACTGGCAGCTTTGACTTACAGGGCATCTTCTGAGAGGGCTAGACTCCCAGAGAAGCAGGTCTGGCCTGCCACCTTAAATGTCGTCGTACTGCTCAGAGCTGCCCCCAGTTTGTCTGAGAGCTGCCTTGCAATTAGCCTATCCAGTGGCAGGACTGCAAGTTGTAAATTATCAACCATTAATAGACATGGTGACCAACTGCAGGAAGAGAACCCCCGTGGATTATTGTTAAGGGTGTGCTCACTACTTCTATTCTCCTGTTAAATTGGCCCCTTTCTAATCCTGCTGTGGAACTCTGGCAAGTGAAGGATCAAGCTCCTACAGAGAGTTAGGCTGGGCCAGGGTAGAAAAAGAAAGAGGCAAAGCCTTGGATGCTGTTGGGATGATGGAAGGGAGGGCACATGTGCCTCCAGAAAAATAACTACGATGCTAGTGTTGGAAGGAGCGGGGTATGAGTGCTGGGCCTCAGTGGGCTTTAAACTGCGTGTGGATCAGGATAGTGTCCTTGTTCACACCCGCCTTTCTCTAAAGGGCAGATGGAAACATGCGACTATCCATCCTGTTTTATTTTGTTCTCAGTATAAGCATCCAAACCCCTACTTCCATTACAGAGCTTTCAAATACCACTAATGGGTGGTAAGTGTTACTGCCTGTGTTTGTGCTTGTATTTGTTTTGATTCCAAAATTAGACTGAACCTGTCTGAGAACAGGACCCTGCTCCATCTTTGTTGTGCCTGATAGATTTTCTTACAACTGATCACACACAAAGACTTTGAGTTTGGAGAATAAATATTGCAGATGTGAATCCCCATAATCCAGGGGAAGGAATCTCTTGAAAAGGGGCTGAATAACCATGACGATTTGGGAGGAGAATACTAATTTGGTGAGTGCAAGAGCATCTATGGCTTTATCCTACTACTGTCATTGGAACTTCATGCAATCTTTAGAAGCATTATTAGGAATAACCCGGCTTTGGAAAAAATAATAAATCACCATAGATAAATGGAACATTAAAAGTATATGTTACCACAGAACTCAGGATTTACTTTATTTTACATGTTCCAACTTGGTAAGTACATGGATTTGTTGAAAATTCTTACAAAGGCCTACTAAGTGTAAGGCACTAAGCTAGGTGTTATTGTAAAGGGTTAAGATCATCCACATATTTGACAACCTGTTTCTGAAAGTTTTCTGTCAGGAAATGTAATACTCCAGGAAGGAACATCGTCTAAACTCAGGCCTCAAATCACTTGGCGTGGAGCCCTGCTCAGGTGGAAAGCAGGGCCCTCTGTGACCTAATGGTTCCCCGCTGATGTTTCTCAGCTAACAAAGTGGCCAGGACACAACAGGCTCATGGTCCCTGCAACTCATTTGCTTCCTGTTGCTAAATGCCGGTGACGTCTGACTGCCTTTCGCACGCAGCAGATTGTTCCGGCACTCCATCATATTCGGAAGCTAGCCTATCGTAAAGGCCTATGAGTCCATCTCGTGAAATGTCAAAAATATTGTAAATATTAGTGATGGGCCAACCTCAGAAGTGCTGGAGGTTTAGTCTGGGAAAAAATCCAAGATTTTGTGAGCTTGTATAAACACTTTTGATCTTGAAAAATTGGTCTGCAAATCTTGCAAGAACAGGTTCTCTATCAAGATTTACAGTATTATTTTGGTTTAGTGTACCTTATGTGGTTATTTGGGGGGGAAATTTTGCTATTTGTTCCTTTTTATTTTTAGCATCCTGACCAAAACAAAATGCACTAAGATTGTGTGTGTGCTTTATAAGAAAAACAAGTTGAGTTTTATTTTACAGAGAAGTAATTTTATCTCTGAAAGTTGGTCAAGAAAGTATTTACTAATTCTTACTAAAATTAATTCAATATTCCTGATGAATTATAATGTACAATTATATTTAGAAAGAAAAAAATGTAGATTATCATGATGATACAAACAGGTGTGAACTGATACTAAAACTAACATACTTTGTTAGCACTTTTCATATTGCATTTGATCATACTTTATTGAATTATATGTACATAATGGTCTGTAATATTCAAACAATACATGTGTATAAACAGTATATCCGGTCTAACACATCGCTGAGATTATATTTCTCAAGCCCCCTTTGTATGTAAACCATGAAAATGTGGCTCTTAAAAGAAGATCCTTCTCGAGTTCAGCTCCAGATCTACTACAGTCTAGAAGAAGAGAGAGTATTATGCCAAATTTCTGGAATTGTGTTTTTTGGGAAATAAATAAGAATGATATGACATGAATAGTATTCTATGATAATGACTTTTACAATGGTAGTCTAAGCTTTACTACACTTTAATATAGAATTTTCAGAACCTATAGAATGCAAATATTCAGTTGGATATTTCAGGTGGAGGATCATCCTGAGAGACTAGGTATTCATGAACCAAACGTGGGGTGTGTGGAAAGTGCGTTATAATTGGAGTAAGAAGAGACAGATTCACTTCCTGAGTCTGCCATTTACTTTAAACTTGGCTCTCAGAAAGCTGGTAACTCTAAAAAAGTAGGTTGGATGGGGTGATCTTGAGTGTTTTTTTTTTCTTTAGCATTTTAGACTAGGTTTCTATTCTAGTTACTTTCTTCCTTGGAGGCCAAGCATAGTGCCTTACTTGGTAGGTCTTTATAAATGTTGATTAAATGGAACATATACACTTAAGTTTTAGGAATCATTAATTCAACCAAATATTTACTAGGTGTGTTACTTTGAGCAAATCATTTAATCTCTCTGAATCTTGGTTTCCTTGCTTAGAAAATTTAGACATTTTACCATTGGATTTCACATCTGCATTATTATTAGTAATATTATTAATATTCCTGATTGTACTTGGAGCTTCAAATGGAACCTTACACAGAAGTCCAACATGTGAAAATGAGCGAGAGTGGAGCTACTCTGGGTGAGTGTCTCAGGACAGCACAGGCAGCTCCAGCCTCCCTCATCCCTGCCTCTCCTCATTTTTCTCCTTGTCCCTGTCTTCCAAGGTGTCTGCAGACCCCCTGTGGTTCCCCAGAGCATAATCTGAGGAATATTGATATCGATACTCTCTGAAGCTTCTTTTAGGTCAATCATTTTAGCTTTTTCTGGGAAACCAGAATTTTTATTGCTGAGACTAATAAGCTTTGGGGGAAATAAAATGTAATCAAACCTCTTCCTACCTGGAAAAATGTACCCTTTTCATTAAACACACTCTGGAACAATGCAACAGAAATCAAACATATATAAAAACTAAAAATGACAGATCTCAGTTTAGCTTCACTAGCAAATCTGAATATCAAAAAAGATATTTTTTCATATGTATAAATAATCAATATCTATAAGAAATCTCTATCTTTATGGCAACTTTGAAATAATTATTGCACTTTGTCATGGTTTAATAGTAACTCATCACTGTAATTTATATAACCAAGATCAGAAATATATATCTGTTTTGCATAGATTTATAAAATCAAAAGTAGAAATCGGTTTCTTAATTATTGATGTATGCAAGGATGGCTGAAAATTTAGCTTAGCATTTCAATTATTATCTGGCAAAATGCTAATGAAAAAGATATATCTGGGAGACAAGTAATTGCTGAAAAATCACCAAGAAACATTTCAGTGGCATTTTTACAGGAGATGTTTGGGCCTTCTACCTAACCCATATAGTTTTAAAAAGATAAATAGGACCAGATTCTGTGTCTGAGTCAGCCTGTTGGAAGAAGACAGCTTGTGGAGATTCCAGGCTGTCACTGACACTGCAGTGCAGCACCGCCGGGCATGAAGCTGAGAGCCACCACTGGCAAGGCCTGCACACACGCAAGCTGTGGGAATCTCTCCTGTGTTTATGGGCTCCGCCTTTCTCCCTCTAGACAGCACAGCGCTGAGGCAAGACTGGTTGTGTCATTGAAGTAAGCAACTTCATCACGCCCAATTCTCTCTTCTGCAAATGACATCAAATCTATGTTAAGAGCTTGCTGATGTTAAAAACAAGTGGCATAGCGCTGTGCAGATGATGTTATTTCCATATGAAACATTTTGCCAGCGACATTTGGGGCTGGAGTAAACTCAGAAAAGGTCATTTAACTAGGTCACTGTGGTATCCTGGGGAAATGGCTTATTCTGTAGGTTATGATTCTGGGATCATATTTAAAGTGAAACGTTTGGGATAGGAGAATAGAGCAAACACAAATCATACAGATGCTTCCAAAATGAGGGGCAGGCAAAAACGAAACCTGTCCAGGTTCTAGATGAAGGGGGAAAGGAAAAGTGGTCTGATTCAAGAAGAAAACCAGACCGTGCACTTATAAATCTTAATGTGTATGTATAAAAAACATAAAATGAAACAAATAATAATTTGGAGATTATTTTTTGAAATTGGCAATGTGTTAGAGTATGGTGCTTTTTTTGAGGACAATATAGGGAACTTAGAATATAAGAAGGAAATGGAAAAATCTTTAAATTTTTCCCATGTCAAAATTCTCTAAGCTTTAGGATCATCATCTGTATAGTGAGGACCACAATTTAAATCCATAAGGTTATTCTTGGTAAATGAAAAAAAACTCCTCATAAGATTGTTGTGCAAATTAAATAATTCACATAAAGTATTTTAACAGTGCCTGGCATGCAGCAGCTCATAATAAATGTTAGATATTACTATTACATGAGAAATAGTTGAATATGGTGCTCATAGAGGATGACAATTCCTGGTCACGGTGTGATAGATCACCTTACCAATAGATCACCATTGGTCCCTGAGGATGGCAGGCTGAAACTTCTAGAGCAGGTTTCACTCCTTCCATGTTGTCTGTCAGGTGTATACCTTCCAAACACAAAAGAGCAACTAACATTTGGGCAGCTTGCCTCTCTGCCTAGATTGATGCAAGTTGACCTTCTGAATCTAAATGTGTTAAGTAGCCAGGGATGGTACTAGTGGAAATATAAAAAACCTTTGTCCAGAGAGAGGAATAGGTAGTTCTGGTCAAGATGGAGGTATAGGTAGAGATGCTTTGATTCCTTGCACAACCAAAAGAAGGATAATGACCAATTTTAAAACAATAAACAATTGGAAGTGCCAGAAAATCAAACTACATGGACTTTAACAACCAAGGAGTTAAAGAAATATTCACCCAAACAGATAGGAGGGGCAGAGACAGGAGTCAGGCAGCCAATCAGAGAGGACACACAGCAAAGTGGCAGACTGGCATGCAAGGCAGGGCTGGCTGACCGGGAAACTAAAGACTCAAAGCTTGCAGTAAAATGCTGTAGGGTTGCCACAGCAAGAAAAACTCCCAGCTCATAGGAGAGTTCGTTGGCACGTGGGGCTATAGAGGAGCAAGTGAGTGGCATTGTTCCTTCTCTGACCCCTTCCCCACAGACAGCACCACTGCATCAAAGAGGGTTGTCCTGCCCTGCTGAATACCTAAAGGCTCTGCCCTCTTATGACAGGACAGGTGCACCAAGACAAAGAAATATGGCCCAAATGAAAGAACAGCTCAAAACTCCAGAAAAAGAGCTAAGTGAGGAGAAGATAGACAACCTATTTGATGCAGACTTCACAACACTGGTAATCAGGATGCTCACAGAACTGATTAAGCTTGGTTGCAAAATGAAGGAAGAAATGAAGGCTACCTGAAGTGAAATGAAGGCAAATGTACAGGGAACCAATAGTGAAGGAAACTGGGACTCACATTAACTATTTGGACCAGAAGGAAGAAATAAACATTTGGCCAGAACAGAATGAAGAAACAAGAATCCAAAAAAATGAGGAGAGGCTTAGGAACATCTGGGACAACTTTAAGTGCTCTAACATCCAAATCATAAAGGTGCCAGAAGGAGAAGAACAAGAGCAAGAAATCAAAAACTTATTTGAACAAATAATGAAGGGAAATTTCCCCAATATGGTAAAGGAAGTAGACTTCCAGGAAGTCCAGGAAGCCCAGAGTCCCAAAGAATTTGGACCCAAGGAGAAACACACCAAGACACATCATCATTAAGTTACCCAAGATTAAAGATAAGAGAGAATCTTAAAAGTAGCAAGGGGAAAAGAGACAGTTACCTACAAAGGAGTGCCCATAAGACTATCAGCTGATTTCTCAAAAGAAAACTTACAGGCAAGAAGGGGCTGGAAAGAAGTATTTGAAGTCATGAAAGACAAGGACCTACATCCAAGATTACTCTATACAGCAAAACTATCATTTAGAATGGAAGGGCAGATAAAGTGCTTCCCAGATGAGGTCAAGTAAAAGGATTTCATTATTACCAAACCTTATTATATGAAATGTTAAAGGGCCTTGTCTAAGAAATAGAAGATCAAAAACTATGAAAGTAGAATGACAGCAAACTCATAATTATCAACAACTGAACCTAAAAACAAAAACAAAAACTAAGCAAACAGCTAGAGCAAGAACAGAACCAGAGAAACGGAGATCACACTGAGGGTTTTCAGTGGGGAGTGGGAGAGGGAGAATGGAGTGGTAAAGGTACAGGGAATAAGAAGCATAATTGGTAGGCATAAAATAGACGCGGAAAGGTTAAGAATGGTATAGGAAACAGAAGCCAAAGAACTTATACGTACAACCCATGGACATAAACTAAGGGGGTGGGATGTTGGCGGACAGGGGGATGCAGGGCAGAGGGGGGATAAAGGGGAGAAAAAAATGGGAAAACTGTAATAGCATAATCAATAACATATGCTTAAGAATAAAAATATATTTAGAAAATGCACAAAGGAAAAAAGAAAGAGGAACCAGAGCTTAGAGACACTGAACCATGAGAACCAGCAACCTGAGAGATAACTCCAAGAATCTCCCCAGGCCTGATTCATAAGTTGAGTAGGTATTTTACTGATAGATCCACATTATGCATTCGACCAAAAATTTATCTTACTTTTGAAGATATTTAAAGAAGTGAAAAGAAGAAAAGCTGGGGCTATGAATTCATGATCTTTCTGCAGAAACACTAATCACTTTGATAACATTTGAGGGAGGACAAGCGAAGATGACCAAAGCGGTCAGTGATGCAAAAAAAATCAGCAAGAGAATTTGCTCCTCTGACCCCACCCAGAAACTGAGACCATTCACATATTGAAAATTGTTTCCAAAGTGCCATTGCTATCCTTCTAGCAAGCCACGGTGAGAGAGCGCAAAAACTGTGGCTGGTGCCTGTGCGTGTCCAGAGTTTAACACAGAGTTTCTTTTGCTACGCCTTAGGATTAACGTTCACCAAGGTGGAGAGCAATGCCTGCAATATGTTTTTAAGTCTCCTACTCCCACAATCAATCTAAGAAGAACCGCTCCAGAGTGTCAGAACGAAAAGTAGCTAACTAAAAGCACTCCCATCAATCATTTGCATGCTGGTTGGCTTCCAAGTCTTGTGTAGGTCATATTATGACTCCTTTATTAGTGTTTAAGGTCACCAGGAGACAGGCAAGTGCATCCTATATCAGGAAGTGTAGTGAGCCTCGGGAGTGAGATATTTGGCTGTAGTAGGCACTGTGGCCTTGACTCGGAAATCCAGGGAAATGAGTTAAGCTCAGACTCCAGGCGCCGCACTGCCTCACAGCAGATAGAATGAAGTAGAATAATAAAAGCTTTCCTGCCATTCTCAGCGTTAGGTTGAATTCCGGTCAGCCCTTCCAGTTGAGTTTCTGGAGGCTGTTTTCCATTCAGCCCCCATGCTGCAGGCTGTAATTCACGGGAAGGGGCTCCAGCGAAAGCTTGGCCCCGAGTTCAGGCTAGACGGTGCCAGGGGAGCCCTCCTGCAGGAAGACAGATTAAAGGGCATGTGTACCCATTTGGTGGGGGTGAGCAAAATTTAGTGCCTACATTGGGCTCCCAGAAAAATTACTGCCTGGCTGTTGTAGGCCTGGCAGCCACGCATAAACATGAATGCTGACATTCCACACGCTCCCTTGCACAGTGACTAACCGCATGTGCTTCACACCAGTGGAGATGCAGAAAAAGGCAGCAATGGCCACCTCCTCCACCCATGGGGGAGACTGTGTCCTTGTAAGATAAGGTCTCAACTTGGTCTGGTTTGAGCTAGGCTCATTCCTTTCACAATATGATTCCTATTCAAGTCTGAAAATTCAGATGACCTCACTGCAATACGACTCGGGAGCTTAGAAACTCTTCCTTTGTGGTATGATAGTAAACTGCAGTTGTTAAGGGCGCTGAAAAAGCTACCAAAAGTCAGTTCAAAAAGAAGAAACTTTCTATTTCCATAAATGGATGAATGTATATAACACAAGGGTGAAATTCGCTTTTCACTTCTAAGAATTCCACGTTCACATAAAGATTTTTACACATCTTTATGTGTAAAGTCTCCAACATGTAGAGGGTTCAGATGTAATGAAGCCCTGTGATAGCTGGACTACTAGAGTTTACATAAATGTTCATACATTTGGTCTTTGATGTTGTGAAAGAAGAATGATTTTAAGCTTAGGAGACTTTTTAAGAGGAAGCAAAAAGAATTTGTGACTCATGAGCAGGCAGCCTTTACCTCTCATCTGCTTTGCCCCTACATGTCCACACCTGAAGCTGGTTCACGAGGACGCAGCGTCAGTGAAGGAAAGACGGCAGGCTTTCAGTGGGCAGGGGAAGCGTGCATTAACTCTCACAATACTAGGCTTGCCTTCCCGAAAGCCTCGGGGCCTAGCAGAGTGTCCCACACAATGTGGGTGGTCAGTAAATGTTTATTGAGTGACTAGTGAATGAAGAAGTCAATTAAGGCCATGGCCACAAGTTACTAAACATTTCGAAGAAAGAACAAGTACAGAAATAAAATGGACAATTTGCCATATGCAAGTTATGGATAGTTGATATCTTAAAGATTATGTGACCCTAAAGACCACTTCCAGTGCTAAAATCCTGCAATGTTTTTGAAATGATGACTGGATTTTCTATCTGCTATGAGAGACATTTAAGCATTCTGTGGTATCCTTTGAAAAACTTAGGAAAGGCACCAAGGCTTAAGAAGCTGGTAGAAAGTTTCCTATTGCTGGAATTTGGGAGAGCATGAGCAGCAGAGTGTGCCCTTTTCCTGATAGAGCAGGGCTTTATTGAGTTAAGAGATTTTTTGAAGTAATCGTAAAGAGACTGTATACATGACGAGAAGGCTTTTTCTTGGGGCTCATTTATGTCTGTGTGCATTACAGGCGTGGGAGTTGTTGTGGCATTGTGTGTGTGAGTGCTAGATGAAAGGTCTCAGAACTGCTCACAGCACCTAGGGATAGCCACTGAGGACACAGACCCCAGGCTGGAGGACAGCACAGAGTGTGTGGCCTTGCCTCCTGAGAAGCCAGGCTCCACTGAGCATGCTCAGCACCCACTGAGCATGCTCAGCACCCAGGAACCTGCCACACAGGGCCGAGCACGTTATCACATTCCCAAACTGTGACTGCAGAGGGCTGAGAGCTTTGACATTTGGTCAAGAGCTCATTTCTGGTCATTTGAAACTATGGCAGGTAAATAAAATGTAACTTCTTGATTTAGGCCAGTGCTGTGAAGGGGCAGATGGGCAAGGAGGGGGGAATCTTTATAATGACCTAGAGACCCACAAGGCATCCTGGACATCAAACATCAATTACAAAGTACCACTTTGATGAGTTAAAAGTAAGTGAATCAGAACCAGATGGATTAAATTCCCCTTGAAATACACATAGGATTTAAAATTAAGAGAAGTAGTTCTAGACCCAATGCATTGTTTCAAATGCTAGCCAGAACATTTTAAACAAATAAACAAAAAATCACTAGAGATATTTGACAGTTAAGTGCTCACCCATTTCTGGATTTTAAATTCTAATTTGGCTGCATGAATAGTTTTATGTATATGGACAGAGTTTTATGTATATGAAATATAAAAATGTTTACTGGAATACCAAGAGTGGGCAAAAGAAAAAAAATTCTTTCAATGTGTTTTTATTTATGTGCTTAGGTAAATTAGTTAACATGAAATTCCATAGAAAATGTTCATCAAGTTACAAGTGGGTCAGAAATGTACAAACGGTTGCGTATGTGTGCATACAGACTGAACCAGGCACTTAATTAAAGACACTTGATCATGTTTGACAGATCTTAATAGGTACTTAAAATGCACACGCACACGCAAAGGCATTCACATGTCCGTGTGATGCATCCTGACCCTGACGTGTTGACCAGCCTTTCAGAGAGTTGCTTTTCTTAGTGATTACTCACTGACACATGACCCTCCACATGGGCTGCCTGTCCCGCTCGTGACAGCAGACAGGGCTGAACTGCAGGCCCTTCTCAAGCAGGATCCCGGCATCTCAATGCCCTCTAGCTTCCGCACGTAGGCTGCCAAATAAACAAACAACGAGTTCCAATTTTATGCCTAGTAGCCTTGCTGGTGTTCCTGCAAGAGAGTTTATTCTGTTTGTTTACTCACAGTTCCACAAGGCTCCCTTGGGAATGCTTGAAGATGAGGTTTTGGGTTCCCAGATAGTCTGTAAAGAGGTAGTGATTCTTGTATTATTAGCCATATGCATAAAATATAAGTTTGCACATGGATATGACACCAAAAACACAGGAAACCAAGAAAAATAGATAAATTGGACTACATCAAAATTTAAAGGACACAATAAATGGAGGGAAAAGGCAATTCACAGTGTGTGTGGGGGAATATTTGCAAATCACATATCTGAAAAGAAGTTAATATTCAGAATATAAAGAACTCCTACAACTCAACAACATGCAAAACCCAAATCTGATTAAAAGTGGACAAGTAACTTGAATAGACAGTTCTCCAAAGAAGATATACAAATGGTCAACAAGCACATGAAAAGATGGTCATCATCACTAATCATTAGGTAAATGTAAATCAAAGCCACAATGAGGCACGATCTAACATCCATGGGGATGGTTACTATCAACACTAGGATGGATGCGATCAATAAAACCAGAGAATAATAACCATTGGTGAGGATGTGGAGGAATTGGAACACTTGTGACTGTTGGTGGGGATGCAGAATGATATACTTGCTATGGAAAACGATATGACAGTTTCTAAAAAAACTGAAAATAGAATTACCATATAACCTGGGATTCCATTTCTGAGTATATGCACAAAAGAATTAAAAGCAGGGTCTCAGATATTTTTATACCTATGTTCGTAGCAACATTATTCACACTAGCCCAAAGTGGAAGCAACACAAGTATTCATTCATTCATAGATGAATGGATAGACAAAATGTGATATATGAATATATACATGATTTAATATGATTCAGCCTTAAAAAGGAAAGAAAATCTGATTCATGCTGCAATGTAGATGAATGTTGAGGATGTTATGTTAAGTGATAAAAGCTGGTCACAACAAGACAAAATACTGTATGCTTTTACCTACATGATGCGCTTAGAGTGGTCAGATTCATAGAAACAGAAAGTAGAATGCTGGTTGCCAGGGGTGGGGGAGAGGAGAATGGGAAGTTGAATTTTTGTGGATGTAGAGTTTCAGTTTTGAAAGATAAAAATCGTTCTAGAGATTAGTTGCACCACACTGTGAATGTGTTTAACCTTCCTGAACTATATACTTAAAAATGGCTAAGATGGTAGACTTCATGCTGTATGCATTTTACTATAATTTTTAGAAATCAGTTTACATAAGAGATATTTAACAGCTTTGTGAGCTCATGAAGAGACTTTAGTATTATCATGGAATGTCTTTGCTGAAAAGTGATGATTCTCAAAAATATTAGTATCTCAACATTAAGAAAAAATGTTGAAAGTAAAATTTCTGTTTTCTTTGCATTTCCAACATGCTTATGTGGCAAGAAGTAAATCCAGTTCAGAAATAAGGAATTAATAGAGTTCAAATATTAGGCATTAGGGGGAAAGAAAATTGTTAGTATGCTTCATATTTATTATCTTAAACCTTTATTATCCTATCAGTAAGCACTACCTTCAGGCTACTAATGTGAATACTATGGCTGTAGGAAGTACGGTCATTTGGTCAAAGTCACATGGGTGATTAGTTATAGAAATGAATTTGAACCCAGGTCTCCTACTGCTCCAATCAAGGAGAGAAGTAGGCCTGACTAGGGCTCAGTACAATAACAGGGGCTGACATTTATGAACATATTACTAACGTAACTGATAGACAAGCAAGTGTGATTTGCAGTTGAAGAGACCAAACAGATGAATAATAGAGTCAATTTATATCAAGAGTCATTTACAAGGTGCTGTGAGGCATGGTCCGTGCATGCTGGAAGTCAACCTACTCCAAAGCCAGGGCTGCAGCTGAGGGCTTCCAGGACCTCAGTCCAGCTGCTCACTCCAAGCCTGGCCCACGTTGGCAGAGATTCCCCTGGGAGTTGGTCAGCGTCAGATAACCAGAATACTGATCGGGATGATCTCTGGAGCCCAATTGCCTGTGTTCACAGCCTATCTCTGGCGGTAGCTGTATGACTCGAGGCAAATTACTTAACCTCCTGTGCATGCTTCCTTCCTCATCTATAAAATGGGGATTATGAGAGTATCTTTCTCATAGATGAGGAGTATATGAATCAATGACTATAAAGTACTGAAATAGTCCCTAGAACACAACAAATCCTTAATAAATGTTAAATATTATTTTATTTCAGTTGTTAGAGACATACCACACATCAGGAATGGTGCCTAGGAAATGCTCTGTTCTTTGAAGTTTCCAGTGATTTGGGTGCATGTACACCTACAGAACAAATACATTTAACATTAAATTATGCAACTTATGCATATAAAATTCTTAAGCAAACAAAAAACACAGTGTAAGGGCAATTTTCAAATATGCCTACATATAAAAGCATATTCTTAAACTTTCAACAAGATTACACTGTTCTATCAGTCTTCCTCAGCATTTTAAAATTTCTGCTTGACTTTTTAAAAATTTATTTTTTAGTTAAGTGTAGTTGGTATACAATCTTATATTTGTTATATTAGTTTCAGGTGCACAATAGAGTGATTTCACATTTTTATACCTTATGTGATCAGCCCATTCATTTTAGTAAGCAATCTTCTGTCACTATGTAAACTTACCATAATATTGTTGACTATATTTCCCTTCCCCCTTTTACCCAAGTCCTCACCCCTCCCTTCTATAACCATCCCTTTGGTCTCTGTTTCTATGAGTCTGTTTTTGTTTTGTTTTGATTGTTTATTTGTTTTGCTTGGTTTTTAGATTCCACCTCTAAGTGAAATCATATGGTGTTTATCTTCACCTACCTGATTTATTTCACTTAGCATAATAACATCTAGACTCATCCATGTTACTGCAAAAACATTATTTATAATAGCCAAGATATGGAAACAACCTAGGTGTCCATCAGGAGATGAGTGGATAGAAAGTATGTGGTAAATATAAGCAATGGAATATTATGCAGCAATAAAAATCTGAAATCTTACCATCTGCTTAACTTTTATTTCAACTCGTCTCTCAAAAGTTAGAGCAGGTTTCATGGATCTCCAAAGGTTGTAGCTTATTCCAGGTATATGTTGAGAGTCAGCTGTAGATTCTATTCACTCTGGGCCAGATGATTTTGCACATCTCTTCCCCAGAGGAGCAATAAATGAGAAAGATGGTCTTAAATACTCACTGGTGGCAGTGAGGATGGCAACCCTCCTCCCTCTCCACTGTCACTACCACAATCCTTCTTCTCATGGGGGGAAGGCAGCAAGAGAACTTTGGGTTTTAACCAACCAGTGAATCAAGCATTGGTGGGTAGTGGTGTGTCATGTATGTGGTCGTGTATGTGTTATGTATGTGTCATGTATTACATTTACAGAGTCATCCTCCAAGAGAAGGGTAAGAATTTTTGGACTAGAGATGTGGTAAAGATTTTTCATTGCAATCTGAATTCTAGATTATTATTGTTTATAAAAATAATGGTCATTTATTGAGCCCTTACTATGTCGCAGATGCTATGCTAGAAATCTTATAAATAATGTGTTATGTACTACAATAGCACTGTAAGAGAAACCCACAGGGCTAGTCTCACTTATAACTGGTAAAACTGAAGCCTGCAGAGCTTAAATGGTAGAGCTAGTAAGTTCTGTAGTCATTATCTGAATCCAAAGATGCATTCTCAACGTATGTGCTCTATTGCTTCTCAGTTATATTCTGTAGTCACTGACAGACATAAAATAGGTTCAGAAAGCAGATAATCAATTATTTAACTCTTTATAACCCAAATTGTGATTATTTTAAATAAAAAGTTTTCAAAGAAAATAAAATGACACACATGTGAAGTTAGAGAAGAGGGACCACAGAATTGAAAGGGACCTTAGAAAGCAATGAATTTCCTTTCCATTGCAAGAAGCTCAGATGCAGGTCTGCTAAGCGTCTGCATGACTAACCCCAGCACTGCGAACTCACTACCATGTGTGGAAGCTGACACCACTATCAGACAGCTGGGACTGTTGAAAAGCTCTTGTTCCTTCTCAGCATAAATCTCCTTTCCAGTGCTCACCTTCCACTTTTTCTGGCTCTGCTAAAACCACTCAGAATAATCTAACCTCTGCTCCACAAGATAATCCCAATTTATCAGGTACACTCTGGTCTCCCCATGTGACTCAGACACAAATTGTATTTGGCATAGTTAGAAGCAGTGTAGTATAGAAGAAAGAGCCTAAGTTTTACAGTAAAAAAGTC
Source organism: Tonatia bakeri (assembly GCA_004024845.1). Lineage (NCBI taxonomy): Eukaryota > Metazoa > Chordata > Mammalia > Chiroptera > Phyllostomidae > Tonatia > Tonatia bakeri. Next base: position 39,030 of record PVIA01001243.1, read on the forward strand.
TGTCCAAATTCTGGCCCAGTCACTTATTACTTATGAGATCTGAGGGAAGTTACTCAACTTCTCTGGGTGTCAGTTTCCACATCTGCAGAAAAATTTTGCAGGTCTGTTCTGAGGGTTAGGATGAGATGATACATATAATATGTTAGCATGTAGTGGGCAGTCAGTGAAGATGAACTATTATTGTAAGTTATACTTTTTACTGTTAAAGGGGCCAAGTATTTTGATAACCTAGTTTAATTTCAGACAGTTCGTTTAACTAGTGCCTTCTCATGTTAATAGTACATGGGCAGGTGACCCATTGTGTATTTAAGTAGTATGAAAGAGCAAGTTTTCCCCAAAGAATTGTTACAGGTTATATTTGTGATTGTTGCAAGTGTATATTAGTTTCTCCAGATATACCTAACTAAGTTAGCTACCCAACTGTAGGTATCGACACTGGTTAAGTGTCTTAACAAAATTTGCATCCTGGGATCCTGAGGTCTAAGGTGGTGTACTTGAGCTAGAGGGTTTAAGGCCAAGCTCTTAAACCCAGTGACAATCTGAAATCTCACCTTAGAGAATTTCAGGGAATGTCTGTCCTTTCTATAATTCTGTCTTGATTAGAGGAGTTGGGGTGGTAGTGGTTTCACAAGGTCCATTTTACAGAGCTGAAAGCTGAGATTTCTTCAGACAAATGCTTTCCCTTCGTTGTAGCCTGGTGCATATTTTCCAGTTCACCTTATAGTAAAGAATGCTTTTGGAATGGGAACAGGTAATTGTCCTTTTGATCTGTGTTCTCATCTTTTTCTGTAGTGATAAAAGTGTAGCTGGCCTGTGACTGCCCAGTCAGGGTAGCATTCCCCAGCACCCCTTGTAGCCAGGGGTGGTCAAGTGTTTGGCTCTTGACAATGGAATATGAGCAGAAGTAAAGTGTGCAACTTCTGCCTCACTTGCTTGTGAGGAACTCCCTTGCCTTGAACTTCTACCCTCTCCCCCTTCCTCCAGGAATTGTGATCTTGACCTCATTTGGAAGATGGCCGAGCTGCCATCAGCATGGATTTCTGAATGATGAAATAGATGAGAACTACCTGTGGCCTGAAATGCTGACCTTGGAGTTGTACATAAAAGAAGAATAGTTTTCTTTGCTATTTGAGCCACATAATGGTTAGGTTTCTACTTAAAGCCACTTTTCCACTTATTTTATCTAATGTAACTCTGAAATTCTATTTCCTTTTTAATAATCACATCTCTAGTCCAAAAATTCTTACCCTTCTCTTGGAGGATGACTCTGTAAATGTAATACATGACACATACATAACACATAACTTGGTCACCAGAAGTTAAAACATTCATCTATTTTTATTCAACAAGAATCAGTTACCTATTTTATTGGAACCATTGTCCCAAAGAGAACCGTAGAGAAAAAATGAGATGGATGGGCCTGTTGTCCCGGGAACAGCTTACAGTGGGGGACCTCAGAGTCTTCAGTGAGTTCAATTCCTGGGCAGTGCTGACCCAGACCTATTTCTAGATGTGGTTAAGATTAGTCTTGTGTCCTGAAGAGGAAGACAGCCTGACTTTTCCTTTCAACCATCCTGCTTGTAGTCCCACAAAAACCCCATAGAGTTTCTTGCTTGAGCTTCCAGACACTTTCTGTATGTTTCACTGTAAGAAACCCTGTGTTCCATCCAGCCATGAAGCCTTTTGCTCCTACTGCTTAAAGCATAAGTGTGGGCTATTGTGGTGTGGCAACTACCGTTGGGAAAAGCCACCGTTTCTCCGATCTGTGCTCTGGATCTGACAGCTCTGATAGGCTTTTCCAACAGTCGTGAGCCCTGGCAGGTTGCTCTTATCTCTGCTGTGCTCGGTGCACAGGAAATGCTGTGGCAGACTGGCAGGGAGACAGAGGGACGAAGAAATCACATTCATCAGAGCAAGCTGGTCAGTTTCCTTAAGTAATAAGTTTGTCTAACATCCATTGCTTTCCTCCAAAAAAGATAGTATACCTTCTTAACTTGCTGATAAGATTAGTTCATAGAATCACTGTCTATAGATCCCAGGCTGCTTTTCAGTTTTAATCTTCCTCACTGTAACTTTTAGTTTTTGTAGACAAAGTAAAAACCTCAATGTTTACAATTTGTGAAATAATACAATAGCATCATTTTATTGTAATATAGTTGTTATAAATATACTATAATATATTTTAATGTATTGTAGTCATTATTAAATGATAAAAATCTGTTAAACTCAACATATTGGGTTGGCCAAAATGTCCATTATGTTTTTTCCCATAAAATAAAAGATATATTCTTAATTTTTACCAATAACTTTATTGATTAGATATTTTGAATGCATCACCTATCTGCTGCTGTTGGCTTCTAGAGCGTAGAGGCCAGGGGTGCTGCTGAATATCTTACAGTGAACAAGACAGCCCACAGCAACGAATTATTTGGCCGAGATGTCCATAGTACCAAGAAACTTTGTAAACCATTTTTGACATGTTCAATCAGTCACAGCACCTTCTCCATACACTACACAAATCTTTTTATGCTTTTCAGTTGCATTTTTACCTTTTTTAAAATAATAATACATAATATGCTGAAAATGTTGCATATTTTTTCCATTTTCAATATTAAAATGGCTGCACAAAAATTCACCTACTTCGAAAAGATTTTTTAACGCATGCTGATATGACAGTTGTTACAATACAATCTAACAAAATTGTTTTGAATGAAATTAAAGACAACTAAGCACTACTAGAGCCATCTTATGGAAAACACTAACAACTTTTCGGCTAACTCAATATTTTAAAGTTAACTTCAGATCCCCACTACCCAGCTTCCTCTGCCGGCTGTCTTCTCCACCTCAGGTGGTGGTGGTTCCATCTGTACAGTTGCTGAGGTAAACAACCGGTCATCCTTGACTCTTCTTTCACTGTCACCTCGCAAACAAACCATCAGAAAATCCTGCCAGCTTTACTTTCAGAATTTTTCCAGAATCTGATTCCTTTGTACCACCTCCGCTGCTACCACTCTGCTGAAGCTGCCAACATCTTCTGCTTGGATTAAGTGACCTCCTAGTTCCTCTCCCTGCTTACCCTCCAACACACACACACACACACACACACACACACACACACACACACGAGTCTGTTCTCAACAGGACAGCCAGAACAATCCTTTTAAAAGTGGAAGTCAGGTCACTCAACTCCTCTATTCAAAAACTTTCAGATGACTCTCCACTTTGCTTTGAACACAATCTCAAGTCCATTCACAGGTTGGTAAATTCCTTGCTACTTTTCTGACCTCACCTCCTAAAGCTCTCCCCTCTTACTCAGATCCTGCTTCAGTGGCTTCCTTGTTGCTCCTGGGTCACACGAAGCAGGCTGTTGTTATAGGAAGTTTGCTCTAGCTCGCTCTTAATATTCTCTCCTTGATGTCTGCTTGGATAACTCCCTTACCTTTTTTAGACTTAGCTCAGACATCTTCTCCTGGATAAGATTCACTCTGATGACCCTGTTTGTGCTGCTACTTGCTTCCCCACCCACTTACCCTATTCAATTACTGCCTTCTAACATGTGACATAATTTACTGACTCTGCTTATTGTCCCTCCCACATGCCACTAGAATATTGACTCCATAAAGGCAGGAATCACAGATGTACCTCAAGCACTTAGAACATCTTTGGCAGAAAGTAGGTACTTTATATATGTTTGCTGGAAGAATGAATAAATGAAACCTATGCATGATGACACTGTTTCTTTTATGAATATGAAATGGACTGGGATGATCAGGGACTGAGGCTGTAGAATTTACTTACTTTCTTTCTTAATAGGAAGGATGTGGCAGCAGGAAAGCATTGGCCCCTGAGAAGAAAACTGTCCTGAAAGTGAACCAAAAAGTGTGGAAAGAAATCTTGAGATGACAGCCCAGGTAAACTGTTTCAGTGTTCTGTTTCAAGAGGATTGACTTGGGGTTGAGAACACTCTGTTTTTGGAGTAAGGACTTGTCCTTGTTTTTAATTAGAATCTGAGTGACTGAGAAAAGGGATGTGGATCGAGTTCCCTGCCCCCTGCACAAACATTTCCTGGTCCGGTTTCAGGTATCCCTTTCCGTAGGTGGGTTTGCCATTGAGGGATTAGAGTGCCCTGTTATTCAGAGCCCTAGCTGTCACAGTGGTGCTGACGCACGTGCAGTATCTTGGATCTCTATTCCTTTGCTCATTCACGCTCACCTTCAGGTGGAAATGGTGAACTTGGTCAGTGGAACCCAATGCCTTAACCTGAGTAGCCTGGGGTGTTTGCTGTCTGTCCACTTCTCTGGGCTGATCCCGGACTGCCCTGCCTCTGGTAGAATCCAAATGAGAAGAAGGGCAGGGGACAGAAGACAGTGATCAGAGTGAACTCTTAGGAGGGAACCCTAGAGAACGAAGATGGATGGCGGTGACTGGAAGAAGGTGGATAAATGGAAAGAACAGATGGGTTGAAGCAAAGGGAAGACAGGCTGAGAGGTGGGGAGGACACAACATTATTAATTGGCATTGTGTGCCCCTTACTTCCTGGCACGTTCATGCATTAGGTTCCCCGGTGACATGAGGAACATGCTATTTATTTTTCTCCATAAAATATGGAAAAAGATAGTTCATCACTCAAATTTGAAACCGTTGCCAACAGGGGAAGAAAATACTTTGCCAAAGTTTGCAAGCACAAGTTAATTTAAAAATGTAAAGATTAAAAGGCTCTCAAATGACCTTCCGACTGCTGACACACTTTCCAAGACATTCCACATTGAACTGCCAGCCTAAACGAGATGTGTTCTTTGATATGTCCAAATCGAGGCACTCCACAGCACTTTTCTTGAACTGGTTTCAGTCACTGGCAAATTTATGAACAGCAAATTAGCTTTGCTCAGTTGCCCCCTGAATATATATACTTAAGACAGGAGTAGCAGTAATTGTCAGGGAGCAACATATTGACAGAAGAGAAAAAAAAACCTCTTTTTCCCAGAAAAGGAAGACTTTATATAAAAGAGACTTCCAGGCCCTAGGAGTGTCCAGTATAGTTCCCAGCAGCCTGTTGAAAGGCCCTGTGTTGTGCAAACAGCCTCCTGCAGGGTAATTGCCATAGCAGCCCATATAAAAGGAACAGTGGAAAGGTGCAAAAGTCATTAACAGGGGAGAAATAGGAAGCAATCAGCAACACTTTAAACAAATTATTGCCATGAAATTACACTCTCAGCTTGAGATAAGTGTCCTGGATCTGTTAAAGCGATATACACCTCACTAGTTTGAGGAGATGAGGAAAGTTTTTCTCTGGTTATTTATGAAGTGCGAGACCACAAAGGACTGTGATGCCTGAGTCAAGGCGGGCTGCCCACGTCTTCCCAGGCTTCCTTTAAAGATGGATTACCTATGTCAGGGACTGGGGTGCAGAGACTTTTCAAATCCTCACCTGGGCGAGACACTACCTTCTCGCATGAAGTGGAAACCTATTGGGCCAACTATATTTTATTCAGAAGTTGTTTTCAGGAGAAAAACCCTCAAGACTTTTTCCTGTGAGAGTGGGGAGTGTGGGCGTTTGCTGCCAGGAACTCGCTTGGCACCCGAGTCCTCCCTCCCACGTCTGCTCAGCCATCGGTCTGCAGAAAAATCTGCTTTCCCTTTTCAGACTTGGCCTTCCTTGAAGCCCTGTCATCCACTCTGACCCCTCCTTTGGAAGTGGCTTTTCAAAATGTCTTCATTTCCTAGTGACTCAGACTCTGGTGGCTGTTTGCTTCTTCTCTTACACCCTTCAAAGCTCTGCTCATGAACCCCTGGCTGATCCCAGACTGGTCTCCCACCCCTGCCACCCCATCAACAGCCACTTGGACCACTGCGCTGGGGTGTGGGGTTAGAGCACCTCTCCCCTTCAGTGAGCCTCACTCTGCAGCATGGCTGTCTGTTCTCAAAGCTCTTGTCTGCCTGTTTGTTCTTGGACCCAATGGGCTGCCTGTTGTGGGCTGCTCATGGAATCAAGTTGGTACCCTGAGGCCCCAGATGCTTTAAGTGCAAGGGTGGGCTCATCTGGCTGCCACCTCAGTTTCTCCCTCCAGTGTGCAGGTATGTGCCCAGCGCTCTTCCATTATATTGGTTTCCCAGATGGTTCATTCCAGGTCTCAACAGCCAGCCCAGGCATAGTGCTTATTCTCAGTTAACAGTTTCCTTCTTGTCTTACTGTTCTAACTACAAGGCTAACTACAACTGTGAGAAAACAAGGCTTTGATTTTCTTTTTAAGACTTTAAGTTGAAACTTGGATGCTCACCTTTGCTGAGAAGTGGGAAGGAATATGTCGTGTACACAGTGCACAGTGAATTTAGATATGGAATAAGAAGGCTTTTTAAAGTTACCATGGCTGAAGTTAATGAATTTGATGTCATTGGAATAGCGACTCTTCTTGTCTATACTAATAAGTCTTAGGATTGTAAGATATTAGCATGGAAAGAGAATGTAGAAACTATCATGCCTAATCTTGAAACAAAGACAATAGAACCACCTATACATACTTGAAATGTTCTAATTCCAGTCTATTAAATCCAGATACGAGAACTTTCAACCTACAAAGAAGCCCATTCTGGTTAAAACAGTCCCAACAGTGTTAGGTAATCCATTCTCATATTTAAATGCCTCCAAGTAATACCATTCTACTGCTTTGTTTTGCCTTCAAGAGATATGTGAAAAATTAATAATTTTATCTGGAGTTGAAAAAATGTAGACAAAACCCTATTCCATCGCAATTCTCCAAATCTTTTTTATTTCCCTCCAAATGAAGCATCTCTACTTCTTTCAGTTCTTCATTCTGGGACTGGCTTCAGGCTGTTGTACACTTTGGTCTCTGGCTTTAGATTCAGTTGATCAATTGCTATTAAAATGTGGTTCCCAAATGTGATAATGGTGAAAGCCAAAGAGTTTGATTGCTAAAGAAGATGCACAGGACCCCAAATAACAATGCTGATAAATCTGTTGATTGCAGACAAATGTATATACATATACACACATATACATATATGTATATATACACACACGTGTATGTATACATATATATGGCTATGTATATATAATATAGCAACAGCATAATAAAGATACCCATTGCAGCCGTAGGTTGCTTCATGGCAAGAGGTCCAGAAATTCTGGGCCGGGCTCTAAGTGTTCTCCCTTTTTAGGGGCCATTCTAGACATGCTTTCTTTTTAGAACCCATGTGTATATGAAATACCTCAGAACCAGGAAGTCCAGAATGGATTCTTGATTTGGGGGCTTCTTACACCTTGCTGGCCATGTAGGTATGTTTCTTGCTATGTGACAAGACCCAGGGACCAAGCCCTCCTGGCTCTCCCCAAGATTGGGCACAAATCATTAGTGTCACTTTTATCAATAAACAATGCTGACCAACTGATAAAACCACTCTGAAACTTGCCTTGGTTACCAAACAACACTATTATTCAGCACCTTTCACCTCTTGACCCAGTCATGATGGAACTGCGGAGGCCAGCAGTCTGGGACCTTCTCAGTACCACAGAGTGACTTTTCTTGCTTGATGCCTACCGATGAACCAAGGAGTTAGATAAACAAAATTTACATTAGGAAAGCAAGTGGAGGACTAAGAAAGAATCCTTTCCTCAGGTAACTGGTTGTCCACAATTACAGACAAGAGTGAAGAGAAAAAGAGAAACAGAGATAGAGAGAGATTTTAAGAAATTGGCTCATGCAAATGTAGGGGCTGGCAAATCTGCAGAGACTGGCAGGCAGGCTGGAGACTCAGGGAAGAGTTGATGTTTAGCTCCAGTCTGCAGGCCATCTGCAGGCAGAATTCCCTCTTCCTAGGAGGAGGTTGTTGTTTTTCTCTTAAGGCTGATTGGATGAGGCACATCCACATTATGAAGGGTATATGGGCTTTACTCCAAGTCTGCTAATTTAAGGGATAACCTCATCAAAAAAATACCTTCTCAAGGACATCTACACTGGAGCCAAGTTCATACATAAAATTAATCACCACAATGGGGAAACTATGTTTGGGGGGAAAACAAGGAAATTTCCAGACACAATAAAGTATATGAGGATTGGGTGGTTAAGGAGGGAAGGCATTATAAGTAGGGGGGTGGCGTGAACAATGAATACTAAGTAGCCTGGTTAGAAAATCTATGTAAGCAGCAGATAGACATCACTCCTAATACATTGGCTGAAGCCAATTCCATGCAAACAAGTTTTAAAAATTATTATGTTCAGGTGATAGTTAGAAACTGATGAATTGTATTGAATGTTGCCACTCTCCCACCGCCATACACACACCTTTATTTGGTTAATACGTAGACATCATCTCCTAGACTTATCCTTAGAAACTAGACTGATCAGCCACTGACTCTTCCTTTGTATGGAGACTAAATGCAAAATCTCTTTGTGGAAAAGAGGGTTGAGTTATAAGGTGAAAGCCTTAAGTCTTCTTTCAAGTTTGCTGTGTAACTGTGCCTTATAAAAAACTATACATCATCTTGCCTATTTTCATGATCTTCCATAACAATTCCCTTCCAAAGGCAGACAATTCCTAATTTTATCATATGCAAATTTGTGGGGTAAAAATTTTACTCACTTCTTATAGTCCAGGTTAACTACTCATTTTTATTCCTCCCCAAATTGTCCTTGGTTTTATTTTCCATGTTATCAAATATTATAGTTATTTTTACTATTCTTGATTGTATATTTACAGCACTTCTAATTATCACAGAGCATTAACATTTCAGTAACAGAAATAATGCTTTGACATTTATGGCAATGATATGCTGTAGTACTTCTCTGAGTATTGACTGAAGGAGGTAAGGTAGTAGTTTTTATCACGTCTCAACCAGATTTTTGAGATCTCTCATGTTCTAGCCTCTAGGGGAGTTTCTGGAAAACAGATGGAAATAAGAAATAAATGGAGCTTTAAGGAGTGTGTCGTGGGAACAGTACTATGACAGAGAAATAGTGCTGCAGAACCTGGCGGCACAAGACAGGGGTGACATGTTCTATCCGTCTGCACTTGGCTGACCATAAGACAGATCAAAGGCAGCTTTACAGAAGACGTGATGCTAAGCTGGATGTTGGTGAGTGAAGTGATTTCATCCAGAAAGGGATGGGATGGTTTCCTCCGCAGCGGAGCCAGCAGGCGCCATTTCAGACAGGTGCAAGATGCCTGGTGTAACCAGGAAGGGCCTGCAAGACCTGAATGGCCAGCAGGAATGTTGGAGGTGAGAGGGGAGGAAGTGAGACTGAAAAGGGAGACATGCCAGTAGAGTCTGATTGCTAATTCAATATCATTTTAATTCATTTTTTGTACATTTATTTATTCTTTGAGTTTTTAAAACAAAAGTAATGCATGCTAATTGTAAATATCAGTATTGCTTTTAAGCTTAATTGTTTTGTAAGGTAAAGGTGGCCAAAGATCTAAATTGTTTTAAATTGATTTTTTGAGAGAGAGAGAAGGAGAAAGAGAGAAAGAAAGAGAAATTTGTTGTTCTACTTATTTATGCATTCGTTGGTTGATTCTTATATGTGCCCTGACCAGGGATCAAACCTGCAACCCTGGGGTATTGGGTCAACACTCTAACCAACTGAGCTACCGGGCTAGGGCTGGTGACCGAAGATCCAAAGGTTAAAATTCACTCTCTTATCTCCTAAGATCAGTGCAGCACCTGATTTCAACTTGTTTAACCCAGAAACATGTACATTTTGTTCCTGCCTTAGAAATCACTACAACACCTTCTCTAACCGAAATAATAGAAAAAACAGAGGAGTGCTGAGCAGTGCTTTGTAAAAAGTGCTTGCGATATGTTTAGATATTTGAAGTGTAGTTTATGCAAATAGGTTCTTATTAAAAAGCCTAATTGTACCTCCTTGAATAGCTAGTAAAAGCAGTTAAACAGTAGTTTATAAGCCAGTACAAAATAAATGGTATCTAGTACAGTAATAATAATTCCAATGCGATGAAAACAGACATATTTGTTTTATATTATTTGACTATAAATAGTCTTGAACTATTTTTAACATTTTAAACCATTTATGGAAATAAAATAATTGTGTTAGAAATGTCCCTAAGAATCCATCCTGCTATTATTTGGTTACACCCACATTAATAGAGTAAGGATCCATTTAAAATACAGAAAAAATAGGTCCTGGCTGCTGTGGCTCAGTGGATCAAGTGCCAGCCTGTGAACCAAATGGTCGCAGGTTCGATTTACAGTCAAGGCACACGCCTGGGTTGCAGGACAGGTCCCCAGTAGGGGGCGTGCAAGAGGCAACCATATATTGGTGTTTCTCTCCCTCTCTTCCTCCCCCCCTTCCCCTCTGTAGAAAAAATAAATAAATAAAATCTTGTAAAAATAAATAAAATACAAAAAAATAGATTATATAACTTTCATAAACCACTTGAATAATCACAGAAATACAGGCTTTTGTTTCACTTGTCCCAACTAAGCTATGCTATAGCTTAAATCTCTTACCTCTTTTATCAGATCTTAACAGAGACTGGGCAAATCAATCTGCATCCTCTGTAACAAGCATACTATATCGGTTACTAAAGAACAATTGGTACTAGCAAATTGCTTAATTGTGATGATCGCGTCTAACCATCTTCCTCTGAGAGTGATACACACACTCGTATCCTTTTCTTCAGTGAAGAAACAGCCACTGCAGCAAGTCAGCTTACATGAGCCAATTCAGCAGCCCTCTTTGAAGAACAAAAGTTCATGTCTTGAGTCTCTAAGCACATTGACCCCCACAGTGGCAGCTCCTGAGACTCTCAGGCTGCAATACTGCACAAGTACGCCTGCTGGCTGCTTTCCCTACGAAGTAAGTTACAGAAGGAATCTGTAGAAGTTGTAGAAGGAGAGATGGTAGAAGCAGACTTCTACATTCTGTTAGTGATAATATGTTTTAAAACGATTGCAGGGCCAAATGGCTATAGAATCTACTCCCAGGTTGTTACTTGAGGAAAAGCTTTTATTTGCGGGGTCATGTTTTAGGGTTACCAAGGGACACCCTTGAACCATTACACCGAGTACTCATTTTTTACAATGGAAAGATCTTAACTGTGAAGATTTCAAAATGAATTTGTTAAAAGACCCATTATGTTAGATATTAGACTGTAGGAAATAGAAACAAAATATTTTGAACTAAAAAAATAAACACGGAAAGGAATAACCTGTATCCCATAGTGTATTTCAATACTTCAAGAAAAATTCTTGAGTACTGCCTTTCTCGCCTCCTGCACCAATGGCCCCATGCTACTCATCTCATTAGCTTTCCAGTATTATGATGTATTGCTAGTTTAAAAAAAAAGAATACCCAAGATTTGTACCCAGAGCTCCTGGCAGAGACTTTGAATGTATCAGCATAGTGACTGTGAGTGAGGCCAGAGGGTTAGGGGATGGTCCCTGATGAAAAATGGCCTCAGGAGGTCCTCAGCATTGTTCTTACCCTCGAGTATCTTTTAAATGTGCTCTAACCTTGGTGTGTGCATAAGCGGTGTAGTTTGCAGAGGCAAAGCCAGTGAAGACACGCTTGAGAAGCAATTTCTATCCCTTAAAGCTCTTTTTTTCTAGAACGTATTTCTCCTCGAGTAGAAACTGAATGAAAGGAGCAGCATCTGAAGGCTTTGTCGTCTGAAACACTCTTCGGTCAGGCCACGGGACGGCCCAGCTCCTTCCTCCAGGCAGTGTTGTCTGACTCCTCTCCTGATACAGCCCCCGAACTGTGACGGTGAGGTCTCCCGCAGCACGTTCACGGCTGTGGCAGCCAAGGTCAGAATCGCTGGAGACCGCCTAGGAATATAGGGCATTGCCCGCACGCTGGTTTCCGTGATAACTGAGCGGGACGCAGGGCAGATCCGCCACGCTCTCCAATTGTGTGTGGGGCGGGGAGGGGGTGGGAGCGCGCTGCAGGGTGGAGTGAGGGCAAGGAGCGGGTAGAGGAAGGAGACTTCGGGAGGAGAAGAGACTGGGAAGTAAGCCCAGGGCTGGTATCTGGGGAAAGGAGAACCAATACCTCTTTTGTTGTCAGGAAAGCCCTGGGCACAAAGGGTGAGTTTGAGTTTCACTGCAGGTCAGTTCAGGGCATTCTGAAAAGGCGGTTTTCAGACGGCGAGCTTAACTGACTGACTCCGAGGTAATTAAATCACTACATTAGGCTGCTGACCATGAAAGCAGAAAAATACAAGCACACAAAAAGAAGAAAACAAAAACCTTACATTTGTATCTAATTATATCATTAAAATGTTTACTGTTCCATGTAATAATTGCGTGGCTCATATTTGATCATGATGGAGTTTCTTTAATTCGTTAAAAGTTTTACCCATTCTTCTTGTGAGACGAAATTTGGCTTCACTTAGTAATTTTTCATTTGGGCTTGTAGGGTTCCATGCCATCTGACTTTGTTTTATTCTGGCCAGGGTTTTGGCAGCTTCTGTGGTAATTTTTGGTTTGATTTCCTCTCTCCAGTGATGTCTGTAATTGTGGACAACCAGTTACCTGAGGAAGGGATTCTTTCTTAGTCCTCCACTTGCTTTCCTAATGTAAATTTTGTTTCTCAGACTCTTAATGCACAGTAGGTGTCAAACCAGAAATGTCATTCTGTGTACTGAGAGGGTCATCTGAAAAGGACATTCTGGCCTCTGCAGTTTCATCCTGACTGGGTCATTTTTTCCTCCTTCAGTCAGCATTACTCTTGCTTCCCGTAGGTTTATATCTTGATTATTCAGGGGTTGAATAATTATTGTATGATGCAGACTAGCTAGGCACTTAGTTTCTCTTCCTCCTTACCTCCTATCTTCTTTTAATTTTTTTTCTTTAGCTATTTGTGCTTTGCCATTTTACAGAGGAACTCCAATAGCCATCACAATAAGGCATGTGGAAGAAAAAATGACATATCGGACAGTAGTGACATCTGTTTTTGCCTTATTCTAGTTAATGGTGGAAGGAGAGAGTATGCTGAGATTTAGGACTTGTTAAACAATTTCAAATTTCAAACTGTAAACTGTAATATCTTTAGCATAATGTTTTGCTGAATAAAATATTCTAGCTCTCCTCAATCTGTTGAAAAGATACATGAGGAAATTAATTTTTCTACAAAAGGAAGGAAAACTCAGAGATTCCTTCATCTTGAAACAAAATTTCACCCAAAGAAGTTCATATGTGATTCTTAACATAGACGATCATTGTTAATGTGGAAATAAGATAGCTAATATTTAAAATCTGCTTATTGACCCATATCTCTTGAGTGCTAAAGTAAGAAAGCTTTCCTGAAGTCATTTACTTGAATCACCTTCTGATTTAGTGGGTGATAAAAAGGGGGACTTGAGAGGCAAAGTGACTTATACAAATCACTAGTCACTGAATACCAGAGCCAGAACTGGGAATCTAGTGTCAATCAATACCCTCTTCAATGTGCCATGTTATTATTGAAATCTTCTAGTAATGAACACAAAACAAATTTCTAATTTTGGGACATTATCTTGGGAAGTTTAATTCATAAGTGAAAATTAAAAAATGAAAAATTAGCCTATGTCTACATGAGGCAGAAATAAGAGACTCTGTCAGTCCATTGTTCTAAGGGGCATATGTACATATCTGAGGGAGGTCAGCCTTTCTTCTTCAAATGCAAATTGGTGTGTGACCAATGTTTATGAAGGAAGTCAATCTGTTAAACTCATTGCTGACGCCTGACTTATCTCAAAGATCTTTCTCCACTTAACTGACTGCATACTTTTATCTCTTTTACCTGCTAGCCGTCAGTGTCTTCATAGAAAAATCTTAATTTGTTGCAGCCACAGGGGAGACACTTAAGCACTGGGCTGTCTGTATTAGTTTCCCTGGTTGCCATAAAATATCACTACAAACTGAGTGGCTTAAGACAGCAGTAATTTATTCTCTTACAGTTCTGAAGAGCAGAAGTCCTAAAATCAAGGTGTCGGCAGGGCTATTCTCCCTCCACAGGCTCTCAAATAACTTCTTTTCTTCTTTCAACATCTGATGAGTGTTAGCATCACTCCAGTCTGTCCCTGTTTTAACAGCACCTTCTCCTATGTGTCTCTGTGTCCTCTCCTCTTCTGTATCTTATAAAGACAATTGTCATTGTATTGAGCTTCCTCACCCATCCAGGATGATCTCAAGATTTTTAATTACATGTTCAAAGTCCTTTTTTTCCAAATAAGGTCACATTCACAGGATCTGGGAATTAGAGTGCAGACATATCTTGTGGGGGGGCATTATTCAACGCACTATAGTTACCTTTCCACAAACAGCACAGTCAACTGTGCAAACTTGCTCTTCCACAGCCTGGGTGACCAGCTGTCCCAGTTTTCTTTGCCCAAATGATTTCCTAGGAGTGGGACTTCCAGTGCTAAAACAGAGGAAGAATTTGAGTAAACTGGGATGGTGGTGAGTCTGTAACGGAACAGATAGCCTGTGTGACCAACATCTGCATTCTGGAGGCTTGGAAGTCATCGTTGCACGATGTCAATGCAGGAGAAAGCAAACACCTCTGGGAAAAGGTGGGTTGGCCCTGAGGTGCCCCTTCTCCTCCTTTTGACCTGTGCTTTGACAGCTGTGTTAAGTGAGTCAGAAACTTCTGCTGGAACAGACCTTAAGAGAGCAGTTCTTTCTGTCAGTCACTCTCCAGACCTAATTTCTGCTCATTGGCTGTGACAGAACCTTGAAGTTTCTCCTCAGCTGTTGGTGTTTTCTAAGAGCTGCTATGGCAGAAGCAGCTGGCTGGTTCATTCTAGCTACCTGGACATTGATACCTCAGCAAAGTGTTTCTTGTGGATTTAGCAATGATTTATGTTATGCTAAAATGCCTTCCTTTTTTTCACCCTGCCCTCTCCCTCATAACCAACCACCCTTTCAGCCCCCTCTGCGGGAGAGTCAAGTGAAGCAGTGAGTAAAAGCTGGGGCTTTGATCTTCTAAGAGGCAGTGTCCCTTTCTCTGTCTGCTTGAACCAGAGGTCACTGAGTGAGGAGCAGCAGAGCTGACCTCAGCCAGAGCCCACATGCCTCCCTCTTTGAAGAGTTCATCACAGCCAAGGACAATGAAAGAGGTCTGGTGTTTGCTTGCTATGGAGCTGTCTGTGTGCTGTAGCCCTCCACCTTGTTCTAATGATTTCTGCTTTGAGAGAACAAGATAATCCTGCCTTCAAACCAACTTTATGAGCTTCTGGCACTGCACATATCCTCTTCTGACCTGAAGCTTCATGGTGATGGAGGCTGTATCTGGTTGCATTTTTAACCCCATTTTATTCTCTGTGCTGAACAAGATAAGACTACTTGTGGGAAAACAGCTGCTTTGGATCCAGTTAGAGGCAGTAAATTAAAAGACAAAAGTAACATGAATGAAATGGTGGAATCCGAACATGATCTTGATGAAACAACCACACTTTCTACTTTTGTCACAGATTGATCTAATTTTTCATTTACACTGATTTTACACTTTTTCATGATTAAAAATTTTAATTGTCTAATTCAATAATTTACAAAAAAATCTTGTGATCGTTGTCACATGTAATTGTTTAAAAATTTATGTGCAATGCTCTTTTTTGAAAGCAAGCTTTTAAAAATTTAGATATTCTTAAGAACCAATTCCCATTTATCCATTCATTTATTCCATCTTGATTTATTTATAGTCTTTTGGAGTATATAGCTTTGTACACTTTTCTTAGTGTACACTTTTCTTAGTGGTTGCTTTCTGTATTACAATATGCATATGTAGTTTGTCACAGTCTACTGGTATCAACTTATGTTTGGCTAATGCAAATGAAGTAGAGAAAGCTCACTCCCATCTATGTTCCTTTACCTCCCTACTTTTTAAATAAAATTGTCTTTATATCCTTTGCGTACACTGACCACCACATCAGATTGTTTCATGATCTTTGCTCCAAACATCAAGTATGATATGAGAAACTCATAGGAAGAAGGATAATTTATTATATTTGCCTTTACCTATTTTACCCATTCCCATGTTCTATTTTTCCTTTTTGAAGTTCCAAGTCTCCTATTATCATTTCCTTTCTGTATAGAAAACTTCCTTTAGCCATTCTGTAAGGGTAGATTTGCTAGCAATAAATTTTCTTAGTTTTTCTCCACCTGAAAATGTCTTTATTTCTCCTTTGATATTGAAGAATGTTTCCACTGGACATAGAATTTGCGGTTGACAGTTCTTTTCTCTCAGTGCTTGAAAAATATTGTTCCATATCCTCTGTCCTCTATGGTTTCAGATGATAAATCCCCTGTCATTTACTTTGGATACTTTCAAGATTTTTTTCTTTGTCTTTAGTTTTCAGAGGTTTAATTTTGTTATGTCTTAGTGTGGATTTCTTTGAGTTTATTCTATTAGGGGTTCAGCCTTCTGAATGTGTAAATTTATGTCTTTCTCCAAATTTGGGAAGTTTTCAGTTATTATTTGTTTAAATACATTTTCAGCCACACACTGTCCTCTCATTCTGGGATTCCAATGGCATAACAATTAGCTCTTTTTCCACTGTTCAACAGCTCCCCAAGAATGTTCATTTCTCTCCCCTCCATTTTTCTTCTTATAATTTAGAATGAATAAATTGTATTGATTTATCCTCAAATTCACTGAATTCATCCTCTGTCATCTCTATTCTACAATAGAACTTACCCACTGAGTTTTTTATTTTTGTTATTGCATTCTTTGTAATTTCTATTTCTTTGCTGACATTTTCTATATTTTTACTTGCTTCCAGAAAATTTATAATTACATATTGAAGCATTTTAATGATAGCTTCTTCAAAATCCTTGTTGGATAATTCCAACATTTGATTTATCTTAATAGTGGCATTTGTTGATTGTTTCGTCTCATTTAAGTTATGATTTTTCTGTTTTGGTAAAACCAGTTTTTTTTTTAATATGAAATTTTGATACTATAATGCTCCAGGTCTCATTTAGTTTTCTTTATTTAGCAGTAAGTCTTTGTTGAGATGGAGCTTGAAGGTTGGGCAAATGTGTACGTTAAGCTTTCAGCTGAGCCCCACTGACATCCTTGCAGAAAGCAGAGCATTATTTTTATACTGCCTTGATGCAGACAGGTGAGGTGGCACTTCACTTTCCCTTTGTCTCATTAGCAGTTTCCAGGAGAAAGTAGAGCACTGCTTTCTTGTTTCTGAGTCAAGGTGTAAGCTCAGCCCCCTTGGGCCCTGTCGATACCACAGAAGTGGATGCAGAAGTGGGGTGAGGATGAAACAGAATTCTAAATAGTCCTGCCTCCTGAGACCTCTTACCACCTAATTGGTGCTGGTTGGGAGTGGAGGCTTGGCTACTCTGAACCCCCTGATGGTGGGGAAAGTGGGGGAGTTAGTGTTTGGACAAGCCCTGCTTTGTCCTATATCTCATTCTGACTCATTGATGCCAGGTGGGGAATGGAAGATTAGCTTACTACTCAGTCCCACCTACACTACCTGAAAGGGTATGTCCCACCTATTCATATATTTCAGTAGAACTTATGCAATATCCATTATATTATGATTCCCAGCATTAAAGCAGATGCATAAGATCAGTAAAGAATAAAGACAAAGTTGGATCTCTCCTTTCATGGATCTTTCAGTCTAATGCATAAGACAAAAATTAAAGAAATAAATTTCTAAATAAATATTAAAATCAGGTAAGGTATCAAGAAGATTTACAAAGGGAAGGGCAGAGAAGTTTTCACAGAAGACATGATATTTTAATTAAATCCTGAGTGAGTAGGAGTTGGCTTGATGAAGGGTATTCCGGGAAGAAGGAACAAATAGTTGATGCAAAAATCATGAACTAGGAAGGACTTGACACCAGGGAAGAATTGTCAAATAAAACTATGATACTATTAGCAATATATATAATTTTAAATTTTCTAGTAGCCACAATAAAAAAGTGAAAAGGAACAGGTGAATTTAATTATAATGATACGTATTAATCTCAAATATCCCCAAATACTATCAATTAACATGCAATAAGCATAAAAATTAATGAAATATTTCATATTCTTGTTTTCATACTAAATCTTTGAAATCTGATGAATCTTTTACACTATATCTCAGTTTGGACTAGCCATGTTTCTTGAACTCAGTAACTACATATAGCTAGTGGCTACTATCCTAGACAACACAGGTCTAACATATGATCGGTCCTAACTGAGTGATGGATGTTGAAAGCAATGGATGGCTTAAATCAGAACAAGAATCATAACGAAGGTGTCACTGAGGTGGTTCAACATGGGAGACACTGGACGTGGACTAGACAATTGCAATGTGCCAGATGAGAGAGGTTAAGCAGTGAGGATGAAGGTAAGAGAGTAGTTTGGAGGGATATTTCAAAGAGAGAATTGCCTGAGTCCACAAGATTCAGAGCCTGAGTTGTTGTGGCGATGGCTTAGTGTCTTGGTGTGAGCTCTCTTCAATGCTGGGAACACCGGAGCAAGAGCAGGTTTGGGTGAGAGGGACATTTTTTTTAGACAAATTTAGACTGAGATGCCCATAGGACATTTTGTTAACTAACAGCTTTGTCAGAAAGAGATGATCACTAGTGCTTATTCCAGGGATCAGCACACACATGGCAGAGAGAAGGCCCCCATACTGGTTCACTTTCCCACATGTTCTTAGTTTAGTACCAATTACTCAGAGAGTATGGACTTGTATTTCCAAAAGCATGACCAGGCTCTGTCCTATGTCAGGGCATTGGCATTTACAGTTTTCTCTGCCTGGGATGCTCTGCATGGCATGTGCCCTCATCTTTCAGGCCTGGGCTCCAATGGTACCTCCTCAGTGAGGCTGTCTCTGACTGCTCCGGTAGAAATTACAGTAGTCTACTCTCTATTCTTCCTCTCTGAAAGTATGTATTACTTTCTTATTCTCTACTGCATTTTGTTGAATCCTAAATGCTATCACTGATGATTTGTAAATTATTTTATGGCCCACCATAAAGAAAAAATCACCAAGTAAAATATGACTCACCATTAGTTTTAAAATGTATACTAAATTGCATGTGTTAAAATGTGAAAAAAAATGTGTATTAAAATCAATGAAATCTGATAGCTAGTTTAGTCATTTAATTTTCTTTATTGTTGGCCTTTGCTACCATTAAGTAAACACCATGAGAGCAAGGATTTTGGTGTGTTTGTTCACTGTCTAGAACAGGCCCTGGCCCCTAGCAAGTACTCAATGCATCATTAGGAAATGAATGGGTAAGCATGTCTTCCACCAAAAGTAACTATGGTGATAAGGCATAGACTTTTAAAAATAGGCATTGCGTAATGAAGTTCAGGTCAGCAGCAGTGCCCCAAGCCTGTGCTTGTGAACTCCTCAAAGGAAGGGAACAGAATATTCTTGCTAAAGCTCTTATTTTAATTACAAACATATTGTATAGCTAAACCTGATATGTGTTAATAAATAGCAATAAGACCCACCTCCATTCTTCCTATCACAGGACCAAAGGATATTTAAAAGTGAAAAAGGAGAGAGGATTTAGGAGTAGATTAGGCATCCAGTTCCCCTCTACTACACAGCACAAACATTTTTACTCATGTGCCCACACTTGACCTCTCGTTTCCCTCTTTCACCCTGGGCTTCTGTAACAGCCACATGACAAGGGCATCTAATCATTTCTAGCATATGACAGCATTTGATTCAGATTCCCTTATCAGCATCACCTTTCTTCTCTATTTGTTCCACCTCTGCCTTTAAGGAGACCCGGAATGGACCTCAGAGATCAGTGACACGTCCACCACTCCTTCAAACACTTCATGTAGAAAATTGTTCAGAGATGTGATTGCAGGGCCCTAGACCTGGAAAATAACTGTCATCAAGACCTTTACATCTGTTAAAGGAAGTCATTCCAATGACATTGCTCGGCCCCAAATTTATTGTTAGAAATATATATATATATATATATATATATATATATATATATATATGAATGAGAGAGAGTGCTTTTTAAATGCATTTACAATAAATTTATCTGCACTCTATTATTTCCATTTGTTAATTATAAGTCACTTTATTTAAATAATTTGAAGAGTCCAATTTGGTTTATACATGGTATCTCTCAATAGCCTTTTTAAAGGGCCTTTTATGCTTTAAAAATGTGTGGATATCATTATAGCAATTTGAATATGTTGCAAAAATTCAATGTATTGCCATTACAAATGCAAATTCAATAAAATGAAATTAAGTTATATCTAGTATGTATTTTTATACTTTCCATTGTCATTACTTCTTAATGTTCAAGATAACAAATCCAGTTAGCCATGCCTCTTAATTGACCCTTAAAAGAAACTTAAGGTGCTGAAAATGTTGCCTTTTAAAATCAGAATCACTTCCCGATTTTTCTGGTACTCTAACTAAAAGTATATTTTTAAATATGCCAAATTATTGGATGGGAGGAAAACCTGATATTTCTACATTTTGGTTGACTTGTAAAGACTTTCTTCATGATTCATTTGAAAAAGTATCACCTTGAAAGTCAAGCTATTTTTGGGTGATGACCACACAGTACAATATACAGGTTATGTGCTACAGAACTGTACACCCAAAACCTATATAATTATACTAACCAATGTTGCCCTAATACATTCAATAAAAAAGAGTCTACCTTTAAGAAAAGAAAGTCAAGCTATTCTCCAAAGCTCTGTGTAAATCCATGTTAGCAGATTCATTGTGATCCATGATACTTAATCAGAAGCAAGGGTGAGAAGGATTCCTTACACATCCATGTCAGTCTTTTCCACACCTGCCCAGCTTTCCAAATAAGGTGAGAAATAAAACACTGTTAATGCATAAGCAATTCCCAGAGAACCCTTTAAAATTAAATCTTTAGTTTTATAAAGTTATAGGATAACAGACACATCATTAATATGAATTGTTATTCTCTGCTTGAATGTTATATTTCCTTTAATTTGTTTTCTATAATATAGCAATGTGAACACCAGACAGGTGGAAGAAATCTGAAGCAGTTTGACATGCAAATAATTTGGGGGCAAACAAGTATTGCATTTTGGTTAAATTTTAAAATTTAGTTTTCTGTGTTTATTATGATTATATATATATAATTTTTATCTGTACCTGAGGATATGTTTTATAATTTTTTAAGAGAGAAGGAGAGAGACATCTATGTGAGAGAAACTTTGATCGGTTACCTCCCATATGCACTCTGACTAGGAATTGAACCCACAAGCTAGGTATGTGTCTCAATGCGAGTCAAACCCATAACTTTTCTGTGTATGGGATGATGCTACAACCAACTGAGCCACCTGGCCAGGGCTGGACTCTTAATTATAGGAGTAGCTACTACTGTTTGTTCTGTGGGAAGTTCTTTGTGTACACTGACTCCTTTCACTCTTACCGCGACACTGGAGCAGGCATCACCCTCATGTGGAGTTGACAGAGTGATTGAGTTTGGCCTAGGCCCCACATCTAGTAAGAGCTGGAGTAGACATTCAAACCAGGGTCTGCCTGACTCCAAAGCCTGTGTTCATCACCATGACACTCTCTTGACTCTTAGATATTGTTGCTCAGTTGGGAATGTCATTTCATACAAGACTTAAAGTATTCTTTTTAAGTCCTACACGATTATTGCTCAAAGAGTCTTCAAACAATATTCCACAGTGTGGTGTTTCTTACTTGCAACAGTTAATTAATGACTTGTATATATGCTAGAACTAAATCTACATTAGGTCCTCTTAAAGAAAATAATAACTAGTATTTATTGAGCTTTTATCATATGCTAGATACTATACCAGGTCCTGATATATATCATTACATTGAACATGTACAACATTGAATAGTCCTGAGGTAATTTACAGTCTAGTTGGAGAGATGAGATATATATTTGCATGCACAAAAGAACATTAACAAAAAGAGACAAATAACAATACACAGCACCATTAAGTCACGTGATACATTCCCTAGTGAATCATTTAAATGACGTGTGCAGTGAGGTTGGAGGAGAGTATGAGCACTGTGGGCTTCCAGGAGCTACTGTGGACTCATTGAATGTGACTGTCTTACTGAATTAAATAGTAAAGTTTGTCTTCATTTACTAAACTATGGAATGTGAGATCTAGAAATAACCTTAAGAAATCATTATAGGCAGAACACCTCCTTTATTACCTTGATAACATGGAAACGGCTTATTACTCTTTTGTGGTAGATTGTTTACTTGGCACTTTCAATTACATTGTTCTGTACATCACTTCATTGGATCATCACCCCACCCAAGGGAGTGAAGCAAGGCTAGGGGTCTGTCTCCATTTTCCAGATGAGAACATGCAGCTCTGGTTCTTCAAAGAATTGCTTCTGGTCACTTGGTAAAGGAGAAGCCAGGAATTCCCTGGCATTCTTTCTGATGCTAATACTCTTATGACCTAGAAAGAACCCGAATCCATGGTAGTTGGCCATGCTATGTCTACTGCTGGAGTCATAGTTTCTGTAGTGGCATTGGAACACTTTCTTGGAAATAAACATAGTATAAATATTACTTGTTTTATGGTTGTGGAAGTAGTCCTAAAGATGGAAACTCAGGGAATAAGTAAATAAGTTGGTCCCTAATGACAACCCTTGAGTCATTTGATTGGGGAGGAGAAGCTTGTCAGTGCCTTTCTGGCCATGGTGAGCTGAGTGGATATTGGCCACTTCCCTGGAGGGTGCTCCTTGCTTTGACTGAATAGAGAAGAGCACAGATAAATTATCAATGTACCCCTCCCCAGCCAGATATAATCTGAGCCTCCAAACCTTTGTAGATGGTCCGGTTGGAAGTTATTCTCTCCACCCTCCTACCCCCCCCCCCCAAAAAAAAATTCTTGGACTTGCCTTTGTTGAATTCAGTAAGAAGGAGTTCAAAGAACTCATTGATTCCTTTCTAGGCCTATGTCAGGGGCAAGGAGTCTAGGGTTGGTGGTAGGGGGCAAGGGTGGGCAGCGGCAAGGAACAAAAACTTTCAAATGTAAGGAAATAAACTAGTTCTCTTTCATTTTTTTTTTTTTTTTTTTTAGATAGGAATTATGGCCATTCTTTAAAGAGGCACTTACAGGGCTTGTAAAAGCCAGCAGACTCTTTTATTTACAGCCCAAATTCAGCCACATCTTTCTTCTTTCAGTCTTTGGCCATCTCAGGCACAGGGTAAGACTCTGGATACAGTCTGGAAAAACAGTACTGTGTGCAGGTTGAGAGCAATGCAGCTAATCACAAGCCTTGGGCACGTTGCCAAATGTTCTGGCTTTCACTTCCCCTCTCTGTGAAATGGGGCAGTAGTAGTTAGTCCCTTAGCCTGCAGGGCTGTGCGGGGGAGGGTTAGTACAGCCAAGCCCTCGGAACAGTGTCTGGCTCCGAGTAAGTGTTCTAGACGTCTCAGCTGTTCTCATATCTGAGATTCTCAGATGTTCTTACATCCCATTTTTTTACTATTTTAATTTTTCATACACTTAAAATTGTTTTTCTAATTTTGTAACATATCCTTAGAGCTATTGAGACATTTTATTTACACTTGCTTGTATTTTCATTTAATTTCTACCAAGAAGTAAATTTTGTGAGGTTCTTATGGGGTGAAGGGGTGCAGACAGGCATTAATGCCATAAATGAAACAAGGTTTTAGGCTAAAAAAATATTTCTAAAAAGTTGAATTCTGTCTTTTAGATTTTTTTACCATTTACTTTGTTTATAGAATTGAAATGTTGTACAGTTGCCACTTTCATCTATGTGTAAATGATTCCTTTTATTAATTTCAATTTGCATGCGATCCTTCCAGAAATTGGCCCACTGTGTAATGCAAGGTACATTTATAGTGACGTTGTCTGTAGACGGGGCCTCGGATGGCAATCCTAAACCTGGTCCCCCAGGCACCAAACAGTAGTGAAGAAGCAGTGGCTACTCTTTCGGTATTCTTTTTTCAAATGCGTTATGTTCATGGTACACTCACATCGCTGCTAATTTGGAAGGAGTAGGGGCAGAGTTGCTGAGTCCGGTAGCTTCCTCGGGTCATTTGACACTCCTGGCAGTAGCTAGTGGGCTTGGCCAGACCCACAGACAGAAGGAGGGCTCACACCCACTCAAATACAAAGAGAAAACATATGTACTTTAATTTTTTTCTTGGACTTTCATGTCCTATATTTTTGGTCTTGTAACATTTGAATGTAATATCTTAAATAGTAATGTGGGTTTTAAGATAAATTTTCTGATCACCATGACAACCCAAATATATTCTTCCTGCAGAAAATGCTGAAGTGTAACAGTCTCTTCTTGTTGTGTTTTAAACTTAGAGAGTAGCTGAGAGCTTTTGTGTTCTATGTGACAGTCACCTCCCCCAATCATGTAGAGTCATAGGAATAACCATGTTTGTTGCAGAAAGACAATGTAACCTCACAGTATGTTGTAGATTTATAATATGCTTTTAAAAATGTTTGTAATCAAAAGAACTTGCCAGGCAACCATATGAGTGATTGGACAAGACAACCTACCAGGAGAGATATGGGGGTGGAAATGAGTGGAATGTTTAATAAAATAAAAACCAATTAGAATTAATTTTTAGTGCTGTTGATGGTAGTAAAATGGACACTTAAAAATACTACTAATGAGGGGAGAATAATTTGTAAACCTATGAGAAAACTTTTCAATAAATATAATATATTTTATTTGTGTATAAATATATATCATATATAATTATTTATATATCACATTTATTATATAACATCTAAGGAGAATAACAGTAAATGTATGGGGAGATTATATATATCAAGATACCTATATTTATGTATTTCTAGAGATAAATCAAGAACAAAACATTGCTTTTTCTCCT
Source organism: Tonatia bakeri (assembly GCA_004024845.1). Taxonomy (NCBI): domain Eukaryota; kingdom Metazoa; phylum Chordata; class Mammalia; order Chiroptera; family Phyllostomidae; genus Tonatia; species Tonatia bakeri. Next base: position 63,844 of record PVIA01001243.1, read on the forward strand.
AGTTTTAAGATATAATGGACATACCACATTGTATACATTTTAAGTGTACAACATAATAATTTGATATATGCTTACATTGTAAAATGATTACCATGATATGTTTAGTTAACATCCAAGAACAAACACTTTGATAATAATTTCATTTCTAGGGAGTTATTTTAAGGAAACAATCAGATGAAAATTAACACACTGAAATTGTCACAAGAATGTTTATAATAGCTAACTGATAGAAGCAATTTAAATAAATGTCCAGTAATGAGAAATGGTATATTGCAGCTAATCTACCTGAGGTAATATTACATACAAGTAGCAATTATAATTTGTTAATAAGGGATTTCAATGACATGTAAAAATGCTTATGATAGAGAGATAGTTAAATGAAAAAAGAATAATATAATTGTTCTGTGCAATGTTATCCTAACCATGTAAAACTTGTATGGAAAGAAGGCTGGTTATATCTGCATGTGGGAATCTGAGTTCCTACATCCAAATTCCCACATTCAGACCAATAGGAGGGTTTTTTTAGAAAAAAATACTGAGCTTAATTTTATGAGACAGAAATAAATCACAAATAACTAAGTTAATGTAAAGAATTTGTTTAAAACTGTACATCCCAGGACAGGTCTTAGGGGAGTGAATTTGTTCTTCGGCAGCTCTTAAAAATGAGACTTTTAATGGTGAGCCTGAGGCACGCTACATCCTGAAGCACTTCTGAATCCAGGGTGATTTGGCTCTGGATGACTTTAGTACTAGGAGAGCACATCGTCTTCTCACTTTTTTGAAACTGGAAGGCCATGTACGGGATATACACAACTCTGTGTACGCAGAAGACTCAAGAAAGAGAACCCTACATTTTCCCATCTTTATGTATCATCTGATGCTTACAGTCTTGTGGCTGCAAGTTTTATTCACTTAACCATTATATTTTTATTAATAATTACTTGATTAGGATCTTACCTGGCCTCAAACAGTCTCCCACATGAGAAGGTCTACATCTGAATGATGAGAATAGTTTCCAAGTTTCCTTAGGCAATGTCAAATATGACCCCATGTCAACTGACAGGACAATGTCCACCACTAATACGTGGGGCAGTGAGGAAGGAGACGGACCACCAATGTGTTTCACACAGGCCACTGCATCAGGCTTTCCAGGGCTACCGATAGGAAACTGGCGTCTCTCCAGGAAGTGAAAGGCTCCTTCTCACTCCCTGAGCTGCCATATGTTTTGAGTTGATGCTGATACTTTAAAGGTTTTGTGAAGTGGCCAAAGGGTTTTGCTTATACATGTGCCTTTGGTCCTGTTTTTGAAGACTATCCCCCACTCCCCAATGGTCATTCTGGGATTTTAACAGCTTTGTGTGTACAATAATATGGATACATATTTTGGTTTAGAGTCAAATATGAGCTCTGAATTGAAGACAAGTGTTTAATTTGGCCACCGAAATGCTCTCCTTCAGCAGCTTAGCTCTGTGTGGCACCTGTGTGGATCCCACATGTGGGACTCCCAAGCTTTCCAGGCTCAGGCATTTCAAGTAACTCTTTTTCCAGCTGGAGACCTGACCTGAGATATCAGGGTATTTCAAGTGACTCTCAATTGTCCTGTGGTTTCCCTAGGTCTTGCCCCTTTGACACTTTAACATAACAGTTGTCCTTATAACTAACTTCTGGGAGAGGACAATCCTTCAGTTTAGTTTGTCGGATGGCAAGCATTTGGCTGAATGTTTGGCAAATAATGAATTAGTTTTAGAAAGGAATGAGCTTACAGAGAAATGATAGAGGCCTTTTACGTTTGAGTTGGAGGGATGTAGGTCCTAGAATCGCGGAGTGACCCCAGTAAGTGGCTCCATGCTTAGTAGGTTGTTGAACCGATAATAAATAAGGGTACATTACATGATTAAAAAATAATAAAACAGCTCCTAGCGGGACAATTTGCATAGTACAAATTGACAGCTGGAGGAAATGGACACTGTAGAAGCTAGTGTCTGGAGTGGGACTTGATTTAAATGCAGCAGTTTGGAGGAGATTTGAAGCACATGATAAAGGAAGTAAACCAAGTCTCCTTTTCGGAGTATCTGTTGGAACAGAATATCTGTTGTGATAGAACAATGCAAAAACGCTCTCTATAGGATGAAGAGCGTCCCTCTGATGGTGCCGAGGCCTCATCAGTCACGAGCCTGACAAAGAACGTGCGCTTGAAGAGCACGCTCCCGCCTGCACCCATGCTTTTTCACGAATTCTTTAAATGCTCATCCCACTGTTTGTCCGGATTGGGCTTTTTTAACCCAGAAATCAAAATAATTCTTCTCTCGACTGAGTTTCCATTACTTGTTTTTTCATGATTTTATTAATTTATTTACTTTATAAATATTTACTGAGAATCTACTCTGTCCCAGACACTGTGATCAGTGCTGGGAATGCAAAAAGACAGAATCCCTGATTCCAAGACACCTTGTGTATTAGAATCTAAGTAAACAGACAATTAACATACAATCTTCCTAAAGCATCTTTGTTGTAATTATTTAGTTAGATGTCTGCTTCTGTAGAGGACCTAATTTAAGCAGTGTAAACGCAGAGATTAAATCTCATATAAATTTGATTCCCTAACATCTGGAACACATCCTATGCATTTAAGTAAAATTATCGAATTTAATTTAATTGAGTTATATAAAGAAGTTATATCCAGTACTTATTCTTTGCTAATATTACTATAGAACTTTTGTATTTTGGAAAAACACTATATACATTGAGCCCAAATTGATCTAGATCTGATCCCAAAATGTAATATTTTAAAAAATACATATATTTTAAAGGGAATAGTGCCATATAATGGGAAGAGTTTGGAGTTTGTACTTAAAAGGAATGGACTTCAGTTCTCTGTAGGTGACATCTTATCTTAAGCCTAGTTCTTCATCTCTAACAGGAGAATGTAAACTAAAACTAACTCAAGAGTTTCAAAAGAGACTAGGTTAGACAATACATGTGAGGGTCATTTTTCAACTATAAAATGAGATGAAATGTTAACAGTGAATCAAAGAGTCTATGAAATAGAAAAAGCTATTTGGTGTTGTGGTAGGCAATTATTACTTTCTTTTCTGTTCATCACCTGCTCTTTCCCAATTCCACATGACTTTGTTACACCCCTGCCTGGACCCCAGCTGGAAACATCTGCTTGAGTCTAGGTCAGACAGATTCTGTCTTTTTGGAACTGGGACCTTGTGCAGACACTCGGGCAATGGGGGCCACTGGAGCAGCAGCAGAGTCCGAGGGGTTCTAGCAGCTCCTGGACAGGAGAGTCTTGCCACCCTGGTCTCTGCCCCTTCCCCAGGCCTGAATGTTTAGCCTTCCCTTCTAATCTGTGAACTGTTCAGCAATTTTTCAAAAAACTCCTTTCTTATCCTTAAGTTAGTCACAGCTTTTGTTTCTCACTGCTACAAGTATTAATTAATAAAGGTTCTCTCATAGGTGGATTTTAATTAATGTTAAATAATAACTGAGTCTTTGTAGTGTCAGTTCATAATCACTCTCTAAGATGTGAGATATGCTTCCTGACTTTGAGAAGCTCAGACTGCTTTCTAGTCCATGTTTCCCAAACCATCCCCGTTGGGGCTGGAAACTGTCTCAATTCCTGCCACGCATCAGCACTTCCCTGTGGAAGCACATGACAGCTGGGGACTGTGGGGAAGTTCCCAGAAGCATCTCTCAGGCAGTGTGCAGAAGAGCCTTCTTGACCACCCCTTGGAATTTTCCGTTGCCCTCTCTGGCTCCAGCTGTCTAGTGGTGAATCTGTCATTGCCAATGCCCAGAAGGGCAGCTGTTCTGGCAGTGCCTTCTCAAAGCTATTCAGCTTTTGGGGCCACACCCCTGAAACGTGCAAACTCATGCGAAATGCAGTAGTGATTCAAGGTAGATGACCATTCAATGTCAGATGCATGCTCCAGAAAACAAGCCCTGGAAACTTTACTTTGGGGAGACTTTTTGGAAGATTTGGGACTCCTATTTCCTCTCAGAGGATGTGTTGGATCTGGACAGACAGAGAGGTGTGAAGTGAGGGTGTAGGAAATGGGAGAGCAAGGGTGCTGAGGGTGATAATGAGTCAGGCTTTGACTAGCACTAAGAATAGACAACCCTAAAATGGAGGGAGGAGTCCTGTGGACCCACAGAGCTCCACAACCAGAACTCACCTGAGCGAAGCACAAAGGTGTGGTTTGGCTGGGAACTGCTGTGTGAAATGCTGATTCCCTCAGCCTTTGGGATGACCTGGAGGGAACTGGGGCTGAGAGAGCAACCACCCCCAGCTGTGATCAGCTGGGACTGTATACCCAGAACGCCAGGCAAATATTACCATTTTCAAGATGTGCATGAATGACACGAATGACTAATGTTGAGAAGAACTGCTATGATACTATTGGAAGATGAGACAAGAAAGGTAGCATTAAGTCCTACGGCACAGGAAATTGAATGCCGTGGTAAGGAATTTGGTATTTCCTGGAGGTCAGGGGAAAACTACTGAAGGATTTTGATTGACACAAGATTAGCATTGTCATAAGGCCATGATGTGTTATACCTAAGAAAAACCCAGGTACAAATCATTTAATCCACTCATTCTCAGTCTTAGAGGGAGGAGGAAAGGCTAGGACATGACAGTGCCACTTGCAAACTTTGTCAGAAAGTGCCCACTGCTCTCCCCGTGCAGACTCTGGTCCGTCTGATGGGGATGGTGGTGGAGGGTGACGTCTGTACCGGCACAGCCGTTTTCAACCTTTGTGACCTCATGGCACACATAGACTAGTTTCTTTCTGCAGCACACCAAAAATATATTATCTTTGCCAGTTTGAACAAAAATAGATATAATTTTGATTGAATTGCAAAAAATAATAATAGCAATCACCTATGCATCTTGCTTCAAAGTGAATTTTTTAAATATCAGGTGCCTATACTTGCATGTCAGGATTTCTGGTACCGAGAATTAACCAGTCAGATGCAACCTTATTATGCGATGTGACCAACAAGTTGCAAATCTGCTATATCACTTATATATTTATGGTGTAAGACAGGGCATTCACGTTGGACAGCTATTGTTGTGTTGGCTGTTGTCACTTTTTAATTTGATAATCTAAGGGAAAAGAGGTCAGTGCCCCTGACTAAATAGTCAGGTATTGCATGTATTAAAAATTCTTAAGAAAAAAAAAAAAAGCCCTGGCTGGTGTGGATCAGTGGATTGGGTGTTGACCTGTGAACCAAAGGGTTGCCGGTTCAATTCCCAGTCAGTGCACATGCCTGGGTTGCAGGCCAGGTCCCCAGTCGGGGATGCATGAGAGGCAACCACACATTGATGTTTCTCTCCCTCTCCTTTTCCCTCCCTTCCCCTCTCTCTAAAAATAAATAAATAAAACCCTTAAAAATAATTCCTATAGGCACACTGATTGAAAATTGTTGCTCTGGAGTTTTCTTCAGTTAAAATAGTCTGGTTCATGCTGATTAAATCTAGAAGATTTTTTTTTTCCAGACATGTGAATCAACCACTACCCTGGTGAACTGCCCATTTTTTCTGTTCCTAAGGGAGCTCCGATCAGTAAATCACAAGCAGATTCCTTCAGGTCTGATACTCGGATCACCTCCCCCTGTCTCTGTGGCCTATTATTGCAATTACTCCCTCCAAGTCCTCACACCAGTATTCAGTTATTGCCAGTAAATGAGAACCTAATTCCATACCAGTGTCCCCACCCCGTTTCCCACTTCTGGCATAGAGACATCCTGGCACCTCTCTAGAACTTTCTAAAGTAGAGCTTTCTTTCATCAAGGCATTTCTTAATTGGAGGAACATCCTATGGATCTTCTGAAGTGGGGGCAGGGGCAGGAAAGGGGTGGGGTGATTGGACAGGTTTCACATATAGATCACTGAATAGTCAGGTATTGCATGTTTTAAAGTTTTTTGTGGCAAACCAGTTGGAAATCGCTGTTCTAAGCTTTTGGTCTTCTGTTCCTCCTGGGGCAATTGTGATATTTCAGCCTCATTTACTGTTTCAATTAACCAGCTAAGGAAACTCTTCAGCAGAGATTCTCAGCCTTGGTGCTTATTAGAAACATCTGGGGCAATTAAAAAATTTCTCATGCTCAGGCTACTCCCTGGAAAAATTAAATCACAATCTCTGGTGGATCTTAGCACTGTTAATATTTTCAAAGGTCATTTCAATGTGCTGCCCAGGTTGAGGACCGCTGTGTTAGGCTTAGGTAAGAGTACCCATATCAGGACATTCAGTCACACCCAGCTATCCCTTGATCCAGTCTGTTTCCACCTGTGTTTCCCAGGATCCTGCTGGGAACTCAACCTTTAAATTCATCCTTTTCTATAACTCAACTGAAGTCAAAGAACAAGCCAGTGGTAGAGCCAATACTAGAAGCAGGTCTTTCAACCCCATGTACTGCTTATTCCACCACACCAACAGGGCTTGAGGCTGATAAATCTGGATGTACCATAGGGAATAGCCTGGGAAGTGTGTTTGTCAGTTTCTGTGTGTGTGGTGGGTGACAGCAGGGGGATTCTGGAAACTAGGGAATCAATCCAGTGCTCGTTACAAGAACCTAGAAATGAAACTATAAACAGAGGACCATGGTGAAAGCAGTAGGAGTGGAAATGAAGGAGTGGCTCACGAAGACCTTTGAAAGGAATTGCCGTGATTTCTTCAGTGAAGGTATGAAAGGTGAACAAAGGCTGAAGGGGGAGCCTACTTAGGCACATGGGGAAGGAAGAATTTGCATGTTAGTTTTTCTAATTGAAGCATAGGGGTGTAGACTGGGGTTCTAAAAGGACAGAGAAACCAAAGTCAGCCCAGTTGCCTCTTCCTGGAATGTGCACCCTCTGGCATGCTGACTCTGGCAGTGGCTGTGTGTGCTGCTCCGTGTCACCATCTTATACTTAGCACCACTTGTAACAAGCGCACACTCTGGAAGGACACCTGGCCAGGGTCAGGTGAAGTGAATGACACAGAGTGACAGGCTGCCACAGGCCAGTCTGTGCTGCTGACCTCAATGTACCAGAGTATCAGATCCCCCTGGTCTAGAGTCTCAATTCTGCCACCAATGTCTAGGCAATCTCTGGCACACCCAGGATCTCCTGGAGCCTTTGAAGCTTCGTCTCTGACTTGGGGCTAATAAATAATAGTCGCCTTTTTATCATTATTTTAAACTTTTTTAAAAGATTTTATTTATTTATTTTTAGAGAGGGAAGGGAGGGAGAGAGAGAGAGAGAGAGAGAGAGAGAAACGTCAATGTGAGGTTGCTGGAAGACATGGCCTGCAACCGAGGCATGTGCCCTGAGTGGGAATCGAACCTGCGATGCCTGGTTCGCAGCCCGCGCTCAATCCACTGAGCTACACCAGCCAGGGCTATTTTAAACTTTTTATCAGGTAAATTAACTTGCCACAAATTTATAATAGTGACTCAAGGTGAAGTAAGGAAAATCCTGGCATTTCCTTTCCCAGTCCAGGAAGCAGAAAGGTTTAAACTTGTATATGAAAAGCACAAAGCAACTAAAAGAGGAGTTTGTTAAGTTAGATTATGAGAGACTGTCTTTTTGAGGAGACAGTAATCACTAACATAATTGTAGGTGACAGCTCTGGTCCAATATATTTTCCCTCCTGAGATGTTTAAAGAATTAATAAATGTTATCTTTCCCTAACGTGTGCTTAGGGAACTATTTTTTATATAGAGATAAAATATTTTGCTATATAAAAACATTAGTGGTTGTTTTAAGATCCTCTGGAATTGTCAAAAAAGCAGGGAAATTTTAGATTTGATACTTGGGAAGACTTCCTCACAGCAAGGCTTATCATTTTATAGAGAATATTCTCAAGGGAAAGGTTGGCAACTCTGATGTTTGTGTTACTTAGAAGGTAGACTAACTTTTATACTAAAAATCTGAATGTGAAGGCAAATCCTTTCTTCAGTAGGAAGAATGATATTCATACACTCAATGTTTTAACTTTCCACATCTTTTTTATTTGTTTTTAAGCTTCCCATCATAGGACACTAAGTAGCCCAGAACAAGGCAAAAATTGAATTTCAAATGATCTTGGTATTTTCCTGTGTTTTCAAGCACCTAGAGTCAGTAGGTAGGCTGTTATTTGCTAGTTTCACAGTGTTGAGTAAAGCAATTGTTAGTCAAAAATGAGAAATTAAGTGACAAGTTAAGCCATATTTACTGCAGTTGTCAGATGACATTTATGTTCAAAAACCATGATTCAAGGAATTAGCTTTAAAGGCAATCACTGTGTGAAACAACTGTATGTATTGTTTCATTCCCTCTGCTCAAGTAAGTGAAAAATTCCCATTTTACAGACGAGGAAATGGAGGGCTCAAAGAAGTTAGTAACTTGCCAGGATCACCAGGTTAGCAGGTAATAGACTTGGGCCTGGAACCCAAGTCTGTCTGATTCCAAAGCTCCTTCCATTGCATCATACCACCCCTCCTCCCCACCCTACCCCTGAGAGAGCAGTGGCAGCATTGCTATTGACAGTCAGCTAGACCTGGAATCGTGAGTCCCAGCTGCAGTGAGGGTACACAAGGTATGACTTCGGGAAAAGTTCATAGGAGGAAAATCAGGATCAACCTTTAGAGTAAAGACTGGCTGGTTTATATGGAAATCGGTGACAGGAAAGGACCCTTTGCCCTTACATAAATAATATTTTGGCCAGTCATCATTCTGGGTACTTGAGAATTCTGGCATGAAAACATTTCTTTTGTTTAAATCACTGTTAAAATGCTTTCAGAAGGTATCACACACTTAGCTCTGCTTCTCTTTTAACATCTTATGCTAATTAGTGTTCACAAAACTTATTTTTTATAGGGGAATTCACTGGATGGGTCAGAAAAAAATGCAATGTAAGGAAAGTAAATTATGATACTCTGGAGATTAGAAAGAAAGTTTTGGGGTGGAAACTACATGAGAATGGCAGGACACAGTGGAGGTTCACAGCAAGGGGCCTCTGCTAGTCCAGGAGTTCATGTGAGGGCGTGGGGAATGAGGGGTGAGGTGGGGAGAAGGGCCACTGAAGGTCTACGTATCTTCTGTTCTATAATTTTTAGCTAAGAGTGGCTCTAAATTAGGGTTTGGGGCACATGTGATGGGAAAATCAGATAGTGTGCAGAGTATTAATTAATCTTAGTAACTGTCCAGGTTAACTTGGAAATGGGTTGAAGGTCTGGGTGCTATTACTGTCCCTAAAAGTGGAACCTGGAAGACAGCAGGGCTGGAGGCTGATAGCAGAATTCCGGCCCGCCGACTGGAAGATTAGCAGACTTCTTTCAGCTTGTTGCACAGGTGGGATCTGCCTCTTGGAGTGAAATGGGAAGCCAGTGAGACACAGGGCCAGACCACCCTGAAAAGGAAACCATGTGCAGAAAAGAAGGAAGACTCAGAAACTGAGTTTCATGTCTATATTCAAAAGAAAAATTACCCCTGCGGCTGTGTGGTGAGGAAGGATGTTTCTGTTAACACGGAGAGCTGGGAAGAGTCTCAGAGGCTGTGGGAGGCCTCCTGTCGTGTTCTCTTGACCTCCCACTTGACTTGTGGCACCTTGCCTGTGATGGACACCATGAGCCACTCCCAGGCCTCCACTTGGGAGTGTTGAAGTGTTAGTCTCATAATCCAGCCTACAAGTGGTCAGTAAGATGGAGTGCATAGGGCACAGTGCAAATTCCAGCCCCATCGATAAAGCCTCTGTGGCCTGGGGCTTGCCTGATCAAAAGGTGCAGACTGGGATTAAGATTCCGGATAAGTAGAATGAGTGTCTGGGGAGAGGCCCATTCAGCCCTTTGAGGCCGGCTGCTGTGACTTGTGATCTTTATTTAACCCATGTGGAAGCAGGGATTCTTTTCCATTTCAGCTCAGTTTCGTGGACAGCCTGTCTCTCCAAAGTCCTGAAATATAAATGCAGTGCACGCCACAGTGAGGCATTTCCCCATGCAAAGCCAAAGACAGGATCTTGAGTCTCCTCTGGGAGGGCAAACTCCAAATACCACAAATGTTTAGTTATAAAAATATTGGGCTCTCTTATCTGCTCCTCTTCTGGACCACATAATGAAATTGATTAACTGCCTCTGGGCCAGGATTCTAACTGACTTTCCCATGTAGCCTGTTTGCTGGCCATGGAAGTTTTGAGGATCTTGTCACCAGACACTTTGAAAATGAGGAAATAGTCTCAGTGATTGATTAATTATGGATTTCTTTGCTTATGTATATATAAATGTAATTTGGGTAAAATAGATAAACTGAGGAAAATGAAATATTCTGAGAAGGAGATGTTGTGATAGCTGATGATGAAAAAATCTTGATTCACAAGATTCCGTCTTCACTAGAACAGAGAAGGGATACTGGCAAGCATCTGAGACGTAGTCCCAGAATATACAGATTTGCACAAATCAAATATTGTGGATTCTGGCAGTAAAATGGCCCTTCCTCTTCACCAGCGGCGGGGGCCTTACCTGGTCATAAAATAACTTCTCCCACCGAGGCAAATGCTGGCGTGCTCTCAGCTGAGTTTGTGTGTGCTTGCTTGTTCTGGAGCCAGAGATGTAAAAATCCACCTCAGATCGATTCACCCACACTGACTGTTCTTTCTCGGATTCCCACTAGAAGTCTTATTCTATATAAACATGTAGACACTGATGAAAATAATTGACGCTGCAAATATGGTCACTGCAGGTGTCTCACGAATACCTTTGAGAGAGAGGAGGAGCAAGTGAAGGGTCTGAATTGGAAATTGTTTAGACTGGACTGTTTACTGTGTTAATGATGTCAAGTCACTTGCGCTACAGTTACGTGATTTGCATTTCATTTATTAGTTATCTGAAAAACAATGTGCCTGCTCATTTCTGAATTTTCAACATTTCCAACACTTTTTACCTCTGTGAAAACACAGCATCAGAGTGACATCCTAGTCCGTTTTTATCTGATTAGAAAAACTAAATGAAGAAATAGTAGCAGTTGGTTTCTACACAGAAAAATCCATTTTTACCTTCCACTGCTTTTTTTATTTTGTAAATTATTATGATAGATTAGCTGAAACAAGCAAAAGTGGAAAGATTACTATAATGAACCATCATTACCCCATCACCCCAGACACAGTTTGGTCTTCATTAGTCTTGTTTCATATAATCTCCACCAACTCACCTCTCTTTACATTCTGAGGGACATTCAAAAATTATTTCATTTTATATGTAGATATTTCAATATGTTCTAGGGCTTATTTTAAGCCCAAGTATGAGCAACAATTTAATTCCAGAAATAAAGAAAATCTTTGAATAATAATCCTCCCTTGACAAAGAAATTTCTCCCCATTTAAAAAAAAAGAATGCCCCTCTATTTTAATAGAATGTCTCCTATAAAATTTCTATTACTAATCTGATGTTTTGGGGAGAGGAGTCCCTGAAAAGGATTTTACAAACTTGAATTTGTGCCTGATCCTAAGTAGTGTGGCCTATTGTTTTCCTAAATTGTAAGTGGAGACTGGTAGATATTTAAATTGTGTCCCAAGATTAGCGGTTTTGCAGCATGGGGGTGGTGCAGGGCACACTTAAATCCTTTAATGAAAATCACAACTTTATTTGAAATAAGGGAATTTGATATGTTTTATTACATTTGGGCTTTATAGCTTTCTACTGTACTAACAGAAATCTGAAAGTGTACATGTTCCTGGCAACCACGTTGCCCTTTAAAACTTGAAATAAACAAAATGTCTTTGATGAGTGACCCTTAGTGTCATAACTGGTGGGAAAAGTGCAATGAAAGGAGCTGGCCAAAGCTGTGAAAGTTTTATGGAACCAGTGCTACCAAAATAGAGCCACAGACTTCTGCTGGGTGACGGTCAGCACAGCGCATGTGCTTTCCAGTACATTTCTTCTGAAAACAAAGCTGAAATTCCATGTCAGATCTTGCTGAAATCACTTTGTTGGAACTGCATTAAAAATCCTGGGTTATAAAACGAAGCCAGGGCTTCACTTGGTCCTTCGGTGGAATATGGACCACAGCATTCCTCCAATTTATATTTGGAAATCGGTGCAAAGCCAGGCATCGGCATTTCAGCGGTAAAGGAAAAGGCATCACGTTCTTTTTTCCCCGGGCTAGCTACCTTTTCAGTTCCCTCTCCCTGTGCTTGGAAAACAACCCAGGATCTGAGCCCCTGTGAGAACCTGTCTGACTTAAGCTCTGCCAGGAGAGCCTGAAGTAGTTTGCCTTACGCTGCAGTGCAAGCTGCGTGAACAGTGGGCTGATCCAAAGGTGGTAAGGTCAGAGCACTGAACAGAACCTCATGGAAATCCATTCCTAAATAGGTTTCACTCAGCATCTCTGCGTCCTGTGCCTGGTTTCAGATCTCTGTTTAGGTTACCTTTTAAGTAAGGCTGAGTTGATTTTTGGTTCATTATAAAGCAGTATGAACATGTCAAAAAAAACCCCCAAAAAACCCAGAAGACAAATGCAATGGTCATAGCTTCTTTTCAGAAAGATGGTTATCAGCACTATCAGACATCTCCAGTCCTCACTCCTGGGAACAGGCCTTCGTTTAGATAGTGTCTGAGGATTAATTGGCAAAAAGCTGTCTCCTGATATTGAGTTTCTTCCTTCCCTAGCTGACAAGTAAACACCACTCCCTTGAGTTTACTGTGCTTTTCTGGTGCTTGAGAGCCTGTCTGAAATGGCCCTGGCAGACCTGCCTTCCTCCACGTTGTCGTGCACCTACTGACCATTCCCAGAGACGAGTGTGTGGTTAGAAAGGAAAACAATGGCTCTCAGTGCCACAGTATAGAATGGCAATAGGAGGAAATGACAGAGACACAGGAAACAGGGAGAGAGGTTTTCTTACACAAACAAGCCCAGGGAGGAACAGACTAGGAAAACAAAGGTAACACTGGAGAAAGCAGCCGCTGTTCCCCTGGGAGAATGTGGTCAGGGCAGGGGCCTCTGACAGCAGTGGAGCCAGGGACCTTGGCGCCTTGTGGCACTTCAGTGACCAAGGCTTTGGGGGCTCCTGAAATCTGAGGCAGCAGAGAGGCCAGGAAGGAAACCTAAGAACATACTAACCTCCTTGGTTTAGAGTCTCTGTGAGGTGTTACCCCGTCCCTGTGGGAGTCAAGAGCCAGCTCCCTTGCCTCTTTCTTCCACTCCTTCTGCCTCCCCATTTGGCACAGGCAGCAGGGGGTAACCACGATCCCCTGCAGAGCTCCTGCTCTGGAATCAGGACTGCTCTCTGGGATTAATCGCCTGCTCAGTCGTTCTCTTCCTGCCAAAAGTGGCAGTTCTTAGCCTTTTTAACAGATGCTGGGCCCTTGCTCAGTCCTTCCTGGCTGAGGAGCTATTCCTCTGGGATTGAGTCCTACCTCATTGCTCCTGTGTTTGAATTACCATAATTCCTGGTAGACATCCTTATCACTAAGCCTTCATGCTCTCTTACCATTAGTTACTCTGTGACCTTAGCATAGTGCCTGCATTCAGTAGGTGCTCAGGAAAAGCATAAGAGAGGAAGTTAATTGAACTTGCCTTCACTTTTGTTCCCAGGTACAACTTCCCTGTCCTTGGGCTTCCGATTTGGCCATTCCCTGGTGACCTCTCTTGGCCACTTGCAACATTTACTTCTCTTTCTTTGATATCTTTCTTTCAGATAGGAGCCAGAGAGTGTTCTGATAGAGCAATAGGAAACCCTTTTGGGGCTGGAGGGGGTGTTGCATGTTAGGAGTATGATCTACAGGGCGAATGGAGAATCCTGACATTTCTAATATTTCTTTGTGGAATTAGTCTTGGAAGGTGTTACCGCATCCTCACCCATCCCCTCAGTGGAAATGATTCAGCTAGGGACGGCTGCAAGCGTGGCTTGGAGGGATGGCGATGGCTAAGGCTGTCCTATAGTCCCCACTGCCCTTCCTCCTAAGCCACTGTGACTAAAGACAACACGTTTTTATGGGTGCCATTTTTCTCTGTGTGTGTATATTGCTTTTTTTCTAAAGGTGGCATTTAATAAAAGCATCTACACTAATCTAAGTTGGACTTTCCTAAGAGGTAGAAGGAAACTTGAAGAAGATGTTTCTGTCAGGTCAATAGGAAGCACTAGCTGAGCCCAGAAAGAGGTGGTGCAGAACAAGCTTGCTCTCTTGGAGAGGGTTTTGCTTTTGATGTAATCCCCTCTTCTGCTATGAGCTATACATAGCATGTGGTTTGGCACTCTTTCTCTCATGTTTTGTGATTCCCCTTAAATTTGCCCAGCTGTTCAGGGACACCTATGTATTCATATGTGTGTGGTGAGGTTATGGAGAAAGGAAGAGGCCCTGGCAGGTGTGGCTCAGTGGATTGAGCACCAGCCTGTGAATCAAAGGGTCGCAGGTTCAATTCCCAGTCAGGGCATACTCCTGGGTTGGGAGCCAAGTCAGGCCTCCAGTAGGGGGTACACGAGAGGCACCACACATTGATGTTTCTCTTCTTTCTCCTTCCCTTCCCCTCACTCTAAAAATAAATGAATGAAAATATCAAAAAAAAAAGAAGAAGAAGAAAGAAAGGAAGAGACAAGGCAGTGAATGGTGGTGAGCCCTCCAACATACTCCACCATCCTCCTCATGGGCCCCAGATGAGGAGCAGAATTTTACAGGGGTCTTCAGTAAATGGCAGCCAGATAACTCATAGCCTGTGGCCCATGGTACAGTAGGAAGGAGCCCTCAGCTCAAGGGACAGTGGTCAACTAGATGACTGGAAATCAGGTGTGAGGCAGAGGAAAGTAATCCTAAAGTGGAGGGGAAAAAACACTACTGGGGTCACAAAGTAATTGTGTGAATAATTGGCTAATGTATGTCCCTCTCATTAACTTAAAAACTATGTGGGCAGTAACCGTGTCCAGTGTTAATTCAATAAATATTTGTTGAGCAGGTGACTAGATGCATTTATTACAACATTGATTTTTAAAACTAGTTTCCGATTTATTTGTTTAATCACTTCAAAACACAGAAACACACTGACTCTTGTCTCTGAGCTGAGCACTGAACAAATATTAAGAATAATGTAGAGCAAACAAATAATGAAGATTCTGCATTATGATATGTTTTTCTGACATAGCTCCCAAAACTTATAGAGCTTATCTGCAGAATCCATCCTTGCAAGAACTTATTTTCATTCATCATGCTGAAACTCAGGCCCTACATATGCTGTTCATTTTTACTGGACTTACTGACAACTTCTCTATTTCTTCCAGTTGGAATTATCTCTCCCCTTCATGTTTCCAATGCATACTTAGGATTCTTAGAAGCTTTAGCTCATTTACCTCTCAAACTCCAGAGCGCGTGCAACAGTGATAGTTTGGTTGAATTTAAGTGTGTTTCTAAAGTTAGAACCCATCACCAGATCTGTGAAGGCAGAGATGAGTCTAGATTTGACAATAAGCTGATGAACATAGCACTGTGTTCTAAATGTTCTGGAAGTTAATAGAGCTGATTAGTCTTCATTTTGGACTTATGGAGTGGGGATTTTGAAACTAGAAGGAAACTTAAAAACAACCTCCACATTTTTCTCATTTTACTAATAAGAACAGAAGCCAGCTTCTATTTTAATTCTGCTACTCCATATTTGGTTGTCTTATGCAATTTCCCCTAACATCTTATCTACCAGGTAGATCTGAAAGAGATTAAAGATATGAAAATACTCTGAGAAACTTAAAGTGCCACATAAATGTAATGCTTTTGGAAAGCTCGATGGATACTGATTCAGTATTCTAGTACCTGCCAAGTGGTTTCAGATAAAGCAAATCATGGCTATTCCTTTAAATGAGATAATATATGCAGAGCTATTAATATGGTAGGCTCAGAGTCAGCAATGCTCAGTAATGTTCGCTATTGCTTTTTTCTTTTCTATCCTGGAAAATATAATAACCTCAGAGCAACACATTGACCAACTGCAGTTGAAAATAAACCTATCTTGGTTTATACTGAAAACAATATATGCACAGAATATTTTTATCTTGATTAACACAACAAGCCCCAAAATAATATTTTTCAGGCTGAAGGAGTAAAACCCATGCATAAGGTCTGGAATAAAGGGGGTGGGGGAGAAGTAGAAGAAAGAAAAGAAAGGATAAAAGGTGTTGGAAGATGTGACTTGGGGTGGTGAACACACCATACAGTATTATTATACATTATTCTGATCAATTTTTTATCTCATAGCAGAAGCTGCTGAATGGGTCATTCTCCAGGTGGGGACATGGCAAGGCCATGGGAATGTGCTATTTTAAAAGTGATTCTAAGGGAAAATTATAAATGAATATCTCAGACCACTGTTACACATTATACAACTTTCCTTCCCAGTTTATGATTTTCTTCTTGTAATAAGAGACTGATGTTTCCTTCAGGGTGTAAGTCACTCACAGAGTTTCTAATTTGATATTTGACTTGGCTTAAGTTTTACTTAAAATAGATCCAAACTGAAATGGAATGCTTTGTGAGACAGTTAACTCCATCCCTGGATGGTTAGTCAGTTTCTGAGTGCTGTGTGCTGAGGATGCTGAAGAGAGCATCCTTAGGGAGTTGGCCTATCTGGTGAATAGAGCCCTTTCCAACTCCTGAGATCTTATTCTAAAGATCTAAGGTGGCAATCACATTTATCTTTTGCTTTTATTGTTTTTCTATTTGCATGAGATATTTGTCATTTTGTTTAATTTTATGCTGCTTGTTCTTTTTCTATTTATGCAGCTGCATGCTTGATTTTAAAACCACTTGAGAGCTGGTAATGCCTTAGGCAATTGTCACCAAGAGCTCCCCTCAACACTATTCACCTTGGGAGAGCTTCCCTAGGAGGAGATGAGTAAGTCTGGAGTGATGTCAGGACTGTGGATCCTAGAGGCCCAGTCCAGGGAGCTTGATGCAAGGAGGCAGAAAAGGAACAGAAAAATCATTAGAATAATTTAGTTACGATTTAGGAAGCAAAAAGCTAAGATAGTAAGATTCATAAAGATATTCAAATACTTTCTTAAGGAAGGTGGAGGAGGCACCTCCCAGTTGGTAACTAAGGAGGTGGCCATGGTTTAGTTAGAAACTTTCTTCATGGTGCAAAATGGGTTAGAATCTAAACTGCCTAGAAGAGTTGTTCTACTGCTGTCTCCTCTTCTCTTCACTGCTAATATTTTATTGGAGTTCTATATTTTTCTTGGGTAAGTTCAATTCATGAATATGGGCCTGCTTGAATTCCCCCAGAGGCCTCAAAACTTACATACTTTGGAAAACTGGGTCCCTGGGTGACTGAGCAAATGTTCAAACACCTGTCTTTTTGTCATAGCATGGGAGAAGAAGTAGCAGTGGCCTGTCACTCAGTTTTTTGTCCACCAACTTCAAAAAGACATGGCGGGCAAAGAAGGAGCCAGCAATGGAGTCTTTAGATAAATGAGAGAAGGAACAATAAAGAAGCTTGATGGTGATGAATGCTAACTAAACTTATTATCATTTTGTACTATATCCAAATATCAAAGCATTATGTTGTACACCTTAAACTAATGTATGTCAATTACATCTAAATAAAACTAATAGAAAAACGTGTACCCTAAACTATGGAACCGTAACATTTTAGACCTAGCAGAAAGAGAAGAGTGTTCTGTAGGAGAAATTCCTCCTTGTTTAAATGTCCTTGTGGAATTTGGATTCTAGTAGATTCAGTGCTTTAAAGAAACACCTCCTGCTTCAAATTTCAATCAGAGGAGGTGTCTATTTTACACTAGCATTTCTACTGGAAAGAGGGACAACTCCTGGTCTGACAAGAAGAGATTCATTGCTAAGTCACGTGGAGCCAGAAACTTCGGAGCTATCACACGAGAGCTGCCCCAGTGATGTGGCACCACTTTAAAAAAGAAAGAAGAAGAAGCAGCAGATACCTTAGAGATTATTTTGTTTACTGATTTTCCACCCTGACTGTACATTGGAATTATCTTGCTTGCTTTTAAGAACAGTATCAAATATTCGGACTTAACCCTAGATCAATTAATGTCCTTGAATTGCCCTCATGGAAACTACCTTATTTTTCTAGGTGGGGTGGTGGTGGTGGGGAAGACCTATGGGTTCCGTTAAGCACCAGATTCCAGAGCAAGTGCTGCCAGAGAGAGGCTAGCACTAGCCTCAGGGCAATGTGATCCCACCAGGAAACATGTTTTAAAGTCCCATTTTTCTCCTTCATCTCATTTTTTTCAGTTCCAGATTGTAATAGTAATACTCCATTTCTTCACCGCATTTCTTTACCTCTGCATTCACCAAACAGCAACTACATCTTTGAAGATGGATTTCTACATCTTAAGGCTGGATTTCTTTTGTATAATAACCTTGAAACTCCGGGCTGTTTTGTTTATTTATAGAACTCTTGACCAGAGGCCCTTGGGAAAAACCAAGATCGCGTGGAGTTGATGCAGCTCCCACATTAAGGCACACTGTCTTGAGACGAAACTGACCAAGCAGGTGGGTTCAGAGGGGTAAGAAATGTGATTGGAATAGGTTAAATGTACAGCAGGGCATTCTTGTCTTTCATCATCTCCATTAATTCCAACTCTTAGACTGCACTGGTTAACTGGGTCACATAAGAGGCTCCCAGGTGGCCCAGCCAACCTCAAGAGCGGACATTTGTGGCCCTCTGACCTGAGGGCAGCGTTTTTCTTTACAGACGTAAAATGAGGCTCTAAGGCTGGAGAAGGGACATTGTCAGTGGAGGGTGGCTGACTTTTACAACCCGGAGCGAAAACTCAAAGCTTTCAGTCTTCCTCATCCCCTCCCCACCACATTTCTTTTCACAAAACAACAAATTCTGGCTGGTTATCACTTATGCTCCACCTCATTCTTCTAAGTCAGCTTTTGTGCAGGAAAATAGAGGACTGTTTTCATTGCCTTATCAGTGTCCCAGGAAAGGGGAAAGGAGCGTCTGGCCTGCTATCTGCGCCTTGCTCAGGACAATGAACCGCTGAAAGCAGGCTCCATGGGCAAGGGGCTGCCACTTCAGACCCCCCAAGTGTCTGCAAGGACCTGGGAAGGAGGAGATGAAGGAGGGGCTCTGCTTAGCCTTCTAAAAACATAATAGCCCCTGGGGTGGGCTGCTGCAAACAGGAAGGGTGCGGGCAGGATCTGAGTGCAGCTGCCATTCTGCTCATGCCGCCCATTCCCACAGCCTTTGATCAGCAGGCAAATGGCATTTTGTGCCCTGAGATAAATGCCTGGTCAGAGGGTGTGTGTGGCTGTGGAGGGGGATAAGGATTAAAGATGACGGTGTTTTATAGCCTGCCTTAAGGATGTGTTTTTCAAAGCTGAGATCAGGGAGGTGCTAGGTGCGAGGGAACAGGAAGGTTTCCTATGGATGCATTCATTCATTCATCAAACATTTTTCCTGCATGCAGTTAAGTTCAAGGCACTCTGCCAGACAAGGTAGGAGATGCGATGATGAATAATACACACGCAGTTTCCAGTCTAACATGGTGAATCACAAGCATGAGGAGGTTATTTAAGATGCAGAAATTAACAGAGTGGGGTGGCAAGGGGTAAGGTACTCTTTCAGCCCACATACTTTCTCCCCCACTATAGACTTAGATACACGCCACCTTCGTCTCTGCCCCTCTCACCATGGGGTGTGTGCCTTGCTGTTGAGAACCACTGAGAACTAAGAATGCTTTGGGCATGTGAACTGGGTGAGGGCAGATTAATAAAAACAAGGGAAACTGCTGTTTGGCCTAATTGCAAAGCTGAGGCTCATACAAAACTAAACAAATAAGCAAACAACAGCAACAAAAACACCCAGAGCCTCAAGTAAACAGTGAAGAGTGTCATTGCCATCGGAGAGCTGGAGAGCTAAAAGATTGACAGCAGAGAGGCGAGGCTCCTTCCAGCCAGGATGGTGGTCCGGATTGCAAGGGTGGGTGTGCGAAGTGTCACAGAGGCGTGATTCCTAGAGGGAGCCTGGAAGGGTGGGTGAGACGGAATTTAGACATGTGGTGATGGGCAAAGGATGCTGGGAAAGCTGGGAAGAATAGAAAGAACATCTGGGGCAAAAATATGGTAAATATTGTAGGTGGGGTGAACACGCCTAGTAGAAAATAGAACACTTTGGCTAAGAATGTATACGTTAATCCCAAGAGACAGAAGTCTGGAAAAGGAAGTGGAGCCATTCTCTAGATGGCTCTCAGTGGAGATGAAGGACTTCAAAGCTGTGATTAGGCCACAGTTAGTAGGAGTTTGATCCTTTCACCCATCACTTACCAACCTTACCTTTCCCGAAGGAAGCCCCCCAGATTCTGCAGTATAATGCCCCGCCTCTGGGTCACACACAAAGTTTGAGGGCAAGACACCATAAAAGTTCAATAAATGGTCTAAACCCTTTCTGACACTCTAGGTGAAGAAGACCTCTTACCTAATTTATTTATTAATCATAAAATAAATATGTCACAAAGGTATCCTATTTGCCAGGCATTGAGGGATAGAGCATTGAACAAAATATGCAAATTCTTGTCCCCAGTGAAATTGTAACTGGGGAGAAGCAGCCAACAAATGAATGTAGCAAGTCAGGGTGGTGAGGAAGTATAATGCAGCGTGAGGCAGTGGAGAGAGAGAGATGGTGTTGGTGGTTAGTTTATGCAGGGTGGTCGGAGAAGGTCTTTCTCAGAGCTAAGTGATATTTGGGCAGCAACATGACTGAAGTGAGGAAAAAGTGTTTCAGGCAGAGGGAATTGGGAGAAATTTGGTCAATTCTATAGTCAAGGCAAAGGGTCCACTTATGTTGAATGCGTACACCTTCTCTTGGGAGGTGAAGAGGTGAGTAAGGGAAAGCCAGTGCTGCGTGCTTGGCCTGGAAACAATCCCCTGCTGCCTCTGGGAGCTTTGCTTCTTGGTGGCCAGTTCCAGATTTTGCTCAGTATAGCCTTCTTAGGATGGAGGCAAAGAAAGTTTACCAGAAATATCTCTGTAGGCCCTGATTTCGGTGAGCAATCCTGGATTAGAAACATGTGTGGGTTAGCGTTCTTCTATGACACTGGAGGTGATTTTGGAAGATTATAAAAATTTAAAAGGGTGTGGAATTGTTAAAGGTGAGGAAGGCCTCTTTCTAAGTCGATTCCTTGTTAATCCAACAAAGTTTTCTCCTTTGAGGTCAAAGGGAGGATAACAACTTTTTTGCCCACTTGTGAACTAACAGCCCACCAATAAACAATCAGCTAATGTCAGAGTTTTCTTTGGCAAGTGAAATCCCTGATTGGATGCTGCAAAATCTGGTATATTTCTGTATGCCTGCTGTGTCCCCAAACTTATATAAATATAGTTGGAAAGGTTCAAAAAGCTCATGTGGCAAAAATAAAGGTGTGTGTAAAAATTAATAATCAGAGTGAGTTCAGCAAGAAAAATATCCTAATGTTTAAAGAAAACTTTAGACATAATTCAGGAGCCATTGTCAATATTAATTGAAGTTGAGTGTTACTTATAACTAGTAGCAGCCTTCTAAAATATATATTTATCTCATTTTAATAAAATAATGAGGAAATATAACTTAAAGATGGATATTAAAACTTTCCTCTATCCTTTCCCTGTTTTTTTTTTTTTTTTTTTGTAATGTCAATTTGTTAAGTGCCATCAGACCCAGAAGACCCTTTTTAGGAAATGAGGCCTGTTTCCACTTTCTCAGGTTCTGGGGGCCCTTCTCTTCTGGCCCCTGCGGGATCCATCTGAGCCACGGATATGCTGGGACCTCTGAAATAGTCGGCAAATGTTTGAAGTATAAATGGACTATTCAACTACATGCTCATCAAACAGGGGGTTTTAAACTAGAGAAGGAAAACTATTCCCAAGAGACTTTATTTTATTCTGCATTAGGTCTCTGGACTTAAACATGCCCATGTACATATATACATATGTATTTGCACGCATGCACAAATCTGTAGAAAATATAGCTCTTAATTTTCCTCTACTCATGACCACTATTTTTTTCCTTTTTCTCCAAATCTCTTGGAAAATGGCGTGGGACTGCTTTAATGCTCTCATTGTTCCTTTACAGAGCAACATACCCTTGACCATGAGACTGCAGCCTATGTGTGGGATCTAGGTCTTGTCCCAGACATGAGGAGCCATCTGCTTGAGCTCTGGAGTGACTCCGTGGCCTGTTGGCCTGGGCCCAGCTGCATGTGGGTGGGACTACTGAGTGATGAAGGAAAGGGAGTCTCATCTCATCTGTGCCAAGACTGGTGTTTTGGTAATGGCTGCTTTTGAGTAGCCTGCCTGACCTAACTGGTAAACCCAAGCGATGAAGCATTGAACCAACTTCCCTGCTTTAGGATTAAAAAAATACATATTCTAGGGCAGGTCCATGCTAAAGCAGATCCTTTAGGCATGGATATAAATCCATTTGATCCACACTTTCAATAGTTGAGGTCCCCTTGGGTGCAGTTCATCTTTCTTCAGCTATTTCACAGGTCTGAGAAATCGGGTGTGCAACCTAACCTCCTTGTGCTTCTACTCTGGCTGTGTACGACGGGTAGTAATTTCTTCTTCCTAGTGGTACTGAGGCCTTAATGAGACACCTGTGAGGCACCCATCATCACTCTTAGCACATACTTGGTGCCTGATGCACGTTGGTTCCCTTTCCCTTATCTGTACACAGAGCTCGGGCATTGACTCAGGTGCTCAGGCCATGTGGTAATATGCTATTCTCAGACCTCCTGACATATGAACATGATATTAACCACTGCAGTTGTGAAATCATATGAAATTCTACTTTCTTAAAATCAGCATTAATTCATTCAACATGAATGTCTGCTAGACGCTGCTTGAACTCTGGAGTTGTCAGTGAAGTCCAGTGCTCCTCTGAAAGCAGTGCTGAGTTGAGGAGAAAGCTCCTAGCAGACAAGGATTACCTGGAACCAATCAGGCAAGGAGGTGGGAGGACGAGAAAGGTATTGGGCAAAGGCATTTTTAATAAGGACACAAGATGATTCAGATGGAGGTGGCTCAAGAAACATACTTGGGAAAAAAAAAACACCGCTCTTAAATAGATTCATTGTAAAAGTCTAATTTTCATGACTAATGATGGCAGTTAACTACACAACACAAGGTGGTTTCATCACCCTGTCTTATTATGTGTTCCTACATTTTTTTTTGTAAGCTTTGATTCTATTTACCAAGAAAATTTTTTCTCCCACACCATGTCCATCATCACATTCAAAGAAAACAAGCAATCAGAGAACTAAATTCACCCAGCTCTCTCAAATTGTTAGACCTCTAAGGGTGTGTCAGTGAGCTGTCAGGTTTGCGCTGAGGTCCCAGCACTGCAGACTGTTCTGTGCGGGCTCACTGCTGCAGACACATGGATGCATCCCTGGTCTTAGCAGCACACCAGTGTCCAGGGTCCATTCAACTGTATTCAGTTTTAATAAAGAATAAGCATTAAGTATGTATCATGCTCATCGTATAATAACTGTTCTATCCTTTTGTTTGAGTGTTGCTGTAATAATGACTTAAGGGTTGGAATTGTGTTTATGTAGCACTATAACAAATTGAAAAGTGAAAAAGTTTAACTAACTAGCTGATTATGTTACCTTCATGTTGTACCAATGGTTTTATTATTTTCTAACTCACCAGAATGAATATTTTGGTGGGTAACAAGTACAGATTTGAGTATTTCTTCCATCTGGTGTATATTATTTTTGTTATGGCCTAACTTCACAAAGATCTATTTTATAAGAAGAACCCACTTTCTGTTCTTGCACAAGGCTGGGTGTTTGCTTTTACCAAGACTTAAAATGGCCCATACAGACTGAGGCGCCGGGCTCTGCAGCATCCAGGCTCATTCATTCACAGAATGGTTGCCCTTCCACCAGAGGTGGGATTGCTGATGTAACAGGGCTGGTGTTCACTGTTTTGATTTGTCATAGTGTCTGGAAAAAGGGTAAGTACTATATTCTTGTAAGGTAGAGCCAATTGCTGGTTTCTCTTCTTCTCAAGAATTTTTTTTCCCACTTGAAGTGGCCGGTGTGAGATGCAGAAGGCTAAGTGATTCTGTTACACATGGCATCTCACACATCTTAACCAATTAGAAAGGACTGTAGAGAATTACATGGAAGTAATCCCCACTCAGGTCTGGGGACAGCCCTAACTCCTTAAACTCTAGTTACGTGGCTTACAATGTCACAAAGCCCCTTGGTAGGATTAAAGCTGTGTATCTTCGGGCAGTTTGTCTATTATTCCTTGTGGGCAGTGCGTGCGTGCATATGTGTGTGTGTGTGTGTGTGTGTGTGTGTTCCTAAAACCGTGTCAGTATTTGTCAGGGGTTAACGTTAAACCACGTTCATTTTATTCAATCTGCCAAACCATGAGGCCTTTTGAAAATGGCTACTTCTTTTATATTCACAGAAACCATGCCACTTAGTTGACCTCTCTTGACTTTTCAAAGTGTTGGTTTTGAAGTTTCATTTTATACAGGAAATAGACATAATCACCAATAAATTTAACTTTAATAACTAGACCCTGGGAGCCTTTCCTGGTTGGCAAAAAAATTCCCTACATGCTGCAAATCCTCCCTATGGGATATCCTACTTCTTATCTGGAGTTGAAAGTCAGGATTAATCCAGATGATTAAGAAAATCTTCTAAAAGATATCCTGCATCCTCTTTAAAATTAAACTCTGCTTGGAAGTTTCCTTTCATTTCTTACTAAAAACATAGCATTGATAATAAAAGTGAAAGGAGATCACGGGAATTTTGGTGTTTTCCACAGGTAGTTTTGGTACACTTGGGATTCCCTCAATTTACAACACCACACACACAAAAAAATGACACAAAAATTTTGAATCAACTGATTATTAATAATCAATATCCATTTGACAATGTATTTAATATACCAAAAAAGTTACAGGAGTATATAAAGTTTTTAATTCTTTCAGTGAAATTACCTATTTAGAAAGCTTCCATATCAGAACACACAGTGCTGCATATATGTATTTGAGTAAATACACAACACAGAGTTAATATGCTTTGTCAGTTCTGAAAGCCAGAAACCTTTCTGCAGATAGGATTACTGAGGTTTCTCACCCTTCCCTTTTGCTTTCTAAGGCGTGGAACAATGTGGCTCCTTCCCAGACAGTCAGACGTGCTATAAAAAGTAACATCGGCCATGGGAACTATAAAGGGAGGAGGGATATGCCATAAACAGGGATAAACATCTTCCTTTATGCAAAGCTGCCAGACCCCTTTGAGCGGAGAGCTGTTCCTTGTCCCCACTGTGGCCTCTCTTTCCTGTCCAGGGACCAATGAAGTCAGGCTTTCCTTCTAAGTGACCATCGTGAGAGGCTTAGATAAGGCACAAGTTGCCCTCAATAGACTCCAACCCCCCATCTCTGGGACAAAGTTGGAAAGCTATACTTTTGTTACCGCTCTATCAAGGAGAAAAAACCCAAGGCAAACATCCACTGGACAAAGCCTACTTTATGTGCTGGGAAACCCTGATCCTTGACTATTGTCTCCAATCTTGTTTATGCAACAGAGATGATTTTTCAGAGGTTTAGCAAAATTATCAGCAGGGCAATTTTAATACCGTCTGTTTATTTGGTTAGTGCCCTCTCCATTTTCTAGGGGAAGAAAACATTCAAGTAACTTCCTTGAAACAAAAGTTATAGACGGAAGACTATAATGTTCATTTCTGAATAGGAATGGCTTCTCACTGTGAAATGCTCTGATATAATAAAAAGTGTACCTTAGGGTAAGCCTTAAGGAACGTATGTACGTGTAGTGAGTAGATATATAATATTTATATTTTTATTGTATAGTATATAGAATATACATTATCATTTTAATTCTTTTATGGTTTAGTAAGTGCAACTACTAGCTAGGATGGCTTTTTCTGACAAACTGCAAGAGGCGAGTCAGTTTTAAGTCACATGTAGCTTTCAGCTTGTGGGAGAGACAGGAAATGGAGATGGAGCTGGGAAGCACCAGTTTTGGGACCCGATGACCCAGGTTCTGAATCTCAGCTCCATACCTTGACTACTAACAGACCCTGACAGGTCTTATTTTGTTTTGAATTTCAAACTCTCATACTGGGATGAGACTCCCTTACAGACCTGCAGGGACCCATGTAAACACCTCCACTGTGAAACGGTCATGAAAAACAAGCTCGAAGTGATTCGGTACCAGGAGTAGACAGCTTCGGGAGGACTTTGTTTTCTATCTGCCTCTTTTCGAGAGGCCGAGAAAGCCTCGGGAAGCTTTTGATACAATATGCCAATGAATTGTCAAACTAGAATTTATTATTCCGTGAACAAATATTTATTACTGATTCTGTGCCAGGCACCAGAGGAACTCTGCAAAGTGCTTCAGGGAGCCACAGACACTTGATGTAAATTTTATTCTGAACATCCACTTTAACTGTTTGGAAAGGGAATGGAGATGACGTTCATGTTCAATGTGCTAAATGCTAATTTTTTTAACTCTTTTGACGCCACTCATGCCTTAACTTCCGTTCCCAGATGAACTCATTTTTGTATAGCCTCAGAATATAGCTTCTTCTGACTCTGAAATTATTTTTACTTCTAAATATGCCATTGATTAGCAGTGTAATGTGCTTAAATGTTCCTTTAAAAGCTCAGACCTACTCAGGTGCACTCGGGTAGAACTGTACAAGCACGCACAGTGTTACATGAGTGCCAGGCCTGATTAAAGGCCAAGTCAGGCCCGAGGATCTGCTCAGAACGGGCTCTGTTCCCAGTATAATTGCACAGTCCTACCACAATCAGCGACAGCTACCTTGTTCAATGCAGTTTGGGGCACTTACTACAAATTTTGGGTGCTTCTCTTCCAACTTTTATAATACTTATAAGAAAGAATGAGCAGCTATTGTATATCATTGGTGATTCAATTTTTGAAATAAAATGTTCCTACTCACTTTTTGAAGAGTGTGTAGAAATTGCAAGGGTAGCTGTGCAAAAATTTTAGCATTTGTAAGGACTAAGATTTTGAATTAGGATTTTTCTCAATATTGTGCAACCAAAATATAATACAGCAAAGAATGAAATGTTGAAGATGATTTCAAATTATTTTCTAAATCCAAATACTAGTTGTGCTCAATGATTGATTTCATAATGTCAATATTATAAATTAATTATATAAAAGAAGGACTCTAAGAAAATAATGTTTCTTCTGTCTGCCTCGGGCATAAAGTATTATTAAACATGTATGTAAACCATGGCTCTATGTGTGACTTTCTCCGAAAGGAGGATCATGGGAAAGAGAGGAGCCAAAGTCCACAACAACTCCATTTAAGACAATGCTATTTTCCTTGTTTCTGGATGAAATGGGAACTTAAACCCCAAGCACATCGTTTGTTTAGTACCACAGACAAAAGTGTTCTGCAGCACAAGTGGCTGTTGAATAGAATTGCAAGTGAGATCTTCTTGAGGTGGTCGTGTTTGACTCATTTGATTCACAAGGTCCCTTCTGTGAAAACATTATCAAATTGCATTCTTTATTCCCCCAGACTCCAAACCACATGTATATCTGGACAAAGGTCATGTGGACTCTTGGTTCTGTTGGGCTTATTTCTCCTTTAATCAAAATGTCAATCCACCCTTAATTCCTTAAAACTCACAAGAAAAATCTCTCGGGTGTTTGAAAGCAAAAGCACCAGCTTGATAAATATTCCTGTGGGAATGTTTTCCTTGCTGTGATAAACATTCAGAGCAGAGTACATCCTTAGTGTCCATCATTGTTCTGTTAACACCAAGGAGTAAATAGCACTTCCTACTCCCAGATCTTACCAACTGAACGGAAAGAAAGAAGAAATAAGGACCGACCTGCCTGCTGCTGAAGCCGAGGCTTCCCTTAGGTGATGCAGATTGGATGGAGGCTGCATGTCGTCTCAAAAAGTTTTTGTGCATTTGGAGGTGGGGTTGGGTGGGATGAGGGTGTTAGAAAAGCTTTTATTACATGCAGTGCTCTGCATGAGTAATACTGTTAATTATTACTCCACTTGCAGTTTAAATGTTGACTTTTACATTAATGGGGATTTACAAGTTACTTTTTGATCTGCTCTACTCATATATTATATAATTAATACATGCAAATTCACAGGTAAAAACCAGGGGTATATTTTATTTCATCTTATTCTTTAGGGCATTGGTGTGATAAAACTCTTTTTCTAGCAACTCACCGTCACCTGGTGGCCTGATCCCTCTGACCCACTTGGTCCACTGAGGTCACATACCTCTCCTACAATGTTTGCGAATTACCGTCTACTTACTTTTCATTTCTCAATTTCTACCTTCCTCTATTGCCCCTTTTTGTCTGGTTGACTTGTCTTACATTTATTGTTTGTTTTCTGAAAAGAACATCATGTTCTGTCTCTAAGATTACTCCCTTCAGTAATTTTCTGCCCACGATCATAGGTATTAATGGGAATGGAACCCAATGACCAGACCTAAATCCAGTCATTTCTCATTTTAACCAACCTCCAAACCAGGTTTAGATGCCCAACATATTTCTCTGTCTTGGAATTGGCAGAGCCCGCTATGGGTCACCACCCAGCTAGGCTGAACGTGGACTGGTGGCTGAGCTAGGAAAAGATCCTGATCATCCGACCTCCCTCATCCCTTACACAAGGCACTTTAGACAAAAGACACTCACAGCTAATCAACTGAAAATCCTGCCAATGTAAAAACAAGCAAAACTTCAAAAACATGTTAAAACAGGTGGAAAGGGATATATCCTTACGCTTAACTGAGTATACATTTGAAATCATTGTTTTCCTTTTGCAAAATAAATGAGTGGGGGCAAGAGTAGCCTAGAGGTTAGATTTGGTCTGAGTTCTTGAGATATAAGCTCGATTGGGACTTATTCTGTGTTCTTGAGCAAGTCACTCCTTGTGTCTATTTCCCTAACCATGAAAGAAACAATGTCTCCCTCCCGAGGGTCCTGAGGCTGACTGTCAGTGAAGTGCTTTAGAATCCACTGCTGAAAGGCGCAGAGCAAGTTCAAAGCACCAGTATTAAGAAAGGTTTATCATTTTTATAAGCCAGTAAATCCTTCCCATGGATGTAAAGTGATTCTTTCTAGTTTTATTCTCAACATAGGCTAGGAAAAAAAGGCTCTGGATTCTTCCAAACGATCAACTTAACTCTGCGCTCCAGCTGTTTACACGCACAAAACTCTCCCCATCCTCTTTTGATTTGCAGCGTGCCCTGAGCCCAAGACAAAAGAACATGCTATTCACAAGTGTGACTCATGTGAAAATTGAAACTTCATGCTCCGTTTTATTAAGAGCCTTGGTTTCTCTCTGTGGGTAAGAATAATTGGGAATAAAGACGAACACTGTAAAATAAACAAGAACACGGACTTTGTCCAATAAAGTGAATTCGAATAAACCATTCACCAGCAAGCCCAGTGGACCAGTGAGGAAACTACAACAGTTTGAGGAACTAGCCCTGAACCTGGTCCATTATTTCAGTAGGTGCTTTATTTAAATACATTATTTTAATTAACAGAAACTGTGTCCAATTACAAAATACGTGATGATTATTGTAATTGAAGTTTTATGCGCAGGGATAGCTATCCCAGAAGAGCAGAGGGTACCTGGCCAGCAGCTTGGGTGAGGGAGAGCAGGAAGGATGGCGAAGGCCGAAGGACTTGACAGGTTGGAGAGAGAATGGAGGGAAGGTGGCTTTCAATGTGCATCAGGTTGGTGCCAGACACTATGCTAGTTCCTCTCATGTAAGTCATTTAACCCTAACAATAACTCTGCAGCATAGGCATTATCATGGTTTCCATTTATTGAAGGTGGGAGCTTTTGTCAGTTTTTCTCAGAGTAATAGAACTGCTCGGTGATAGAACAGGAATTCCTGCCTAGTTTCGAATGACTCCCAGTCTAACCCCTTATCCCACATCCTGGCACCCTTTTGGAAAATAACTCTGTTGATACTGAAAACTATTGTTAAGTTTTCTACTAAGACTTGTTAATAAGCCCACAAAATAATGCTATTAGTTTTCATCTTGGCCCCGTCTCTTTCACTTGGTCTCCTGCACTTCTGTGTGACTATGTGCCCTTTTCCTGAATCACATTTGGATTAAAAACTAGCTTTCTGAATAATTAGATTTAATTCTGTTTTACATATGATGTTGGGAGTGAAATACATACATATATCAGGTATGATGCTGGATGTCTCCCTAGTGCCATGATGATGAGGGTGGGTAGGCATTGAGATAAAAATTTGAGAATTTTAGAGAAATTTTGGTATAAAATATAAGAAGAGATAACATCTTTTGAACACTACTTTGGATTGTTTTGTGTGTGTGAGTACTATATTAAAGAAGGAAAAGTTTAGTTCTGGGAAATTCTATGAGGAAAACTAATGTCTGGATTGCACTGAAGCAACTTTTGCTTCAACTATTTCTATTCTTCAGTATCTGCCTCTCAAAAGTCTCTAGAAAGAAGCTTTCTAGAGGTCAGAAATCCATGTATGAAAAATTTTCCCAACACATAAAATAAAATCTCTCAATCAAGTATACTACTGTACCAAAAGAGAACATAATAAAATTCAAGGCTGGAAAAGTTGTATATTTGGTCATTCTTCATTTGCTATCTCATTCTGTTGACTAATGTAGAATGTTAATTTCTCGGGTAACTTGTAAAGGTTTTAAAATTCACAGCTTATTTTGTAAGCTCACTGAATAAGAAGGAGTCTATAGTTGTTTAGAACCTTAATTATCTCTTTTTACTGACAAAATCCAAGCAAGTTACTACCTTTAAATCCCTAGGAATGAACAGTTGGTCTTTTGACTTTCCCTGCCAGAATTAGTGACTTTAAATCTTTGCCAGCACAGGTTAAGAGATCAACTCTTCTCTCAGAGCCCACAGAAGTCAAACTCATCTGACTTAGAGAAAGTGTTTGATTTTGCCCTCCCTTTTCATTTATTCTCTTCTACTTTCCCCGGAGCATCTTTACTCTAGATAACATATACAAGCTTACGATGAGGCAAATTCACTGTGCGCTGGCCCAGTCCACCTGCCCCTCCCCTCCCCTTGCCCCACACAAAAGCAGAAGCCTGATCATATCTAATTGACCAAGCTTTTCTGGGGAGACTCAGGGATGGAGACTCTCAAGGTTATTTTAGGACAAGTTGTTCTTAACCTCTCCCTTCAACCACTCCTAAAGTGGTAACAGAAACTGTTGTGACTCCCTGCTTTGGGGAAGGAATAAGCCTGATTGTCTAGAGATTCCCGAAGTGGGATAGTGTTGGGATTCTCTTGTTCAGGATTGCCAATGCTTACTGGTAATAAAAAGCACACTGACTTTGAGCTGGGTTTTGTCACTATGTTAAGTTCTCTATATACATCGCATTCGTTTGTTGCCTGTACTTGGGAAAACTACTATCATGCTTCCCTCAGAAAGCCATTGTTTTTCTCTCTTCTCTGCTGAGAAGCAAACCCTACCATCACCTTTTCAAATAAACCGAGGGAGACTTAGGTACAACCCTGGATGGTAAGCTCTGGAACAGTAGGAGACCACAAAAAAAAAAAAAAGGCAAAAGGAAGTGATCATGGGTTTTTTTTTTTTTCATCCTGAGAGATGACTCCATAAAATGAATTTTATTGCAATTAACTGACAAATAAATTCCAGATTATCATTACAACTACCAGTTGTAATTTTATTACCTTTGAAAAGTCTCCTTCTCAATGAAAGAAGCTTAACCAAAGATTATTAAAACCAAGACATTAACTAATATCCATTTTTTACTTTCACTTCACTCTAACATTTCAAGTCTCATATCAGGCACTGTCTCCTCTGAAAAGTTCTTGGAAACCAAAACTAGCTGAGGTTCTATCTTGGGTCATGTGCCTAGCAACAAAGCCTAAGACAAGGCTCTTGGTGCACAGGATCTTTTTTAGTGTATCCTCTCAGGATAAGGGCATGAAGGAAGCAGGATGGGGCAGGGAAACAGGGCAAAAAGAACATAATCTCAGTTGGGGATATCTCCAGCCTGATCCCACGGAGAGGTCTGGAGCATGAATGGTATCACAGGCTTTTATATCACACATTAATGGTTGCTCCTGTTAGGGGGAAGTGGCATTACCTTTCGGGAGAGGTAATTCTCATTTGGTCAAGAGCAATTTTCCCGGTAAGGGAGCAGCTGTGAGCCATTAGCAGAAAGTCAGAGTAGCTGTGGGTCTAGTGCACTGGCTTGGAAAAAAGGGATCCTGGCAGAGCACCAGCAATATCCAGGACACTCTATCCCTTGTACCACTCATACCCACTTGTTTCTCACATGAAATTCATTCCATCTAAGAACAGATTTTGCAAGATCTGGTTAGCTAGGGCGGTGGTGTTTAGTGGCCAATGGATATCAATGGCTGAGTCATTCTGTCCACAGTCACTTCATGCCTGGTAAAGTAAATGGTGCTAATGGAGAACGTGATATATTCACCCCTTGGGTCCTTGAGAGCAGGACCAATTCCTGCCTTTCCATTTGGGATATAATACTCTCTGATGCATTATCTTGGAAATTTCAGGGATGCCTACTTAGTTTTTCTCACTATAATAGCTCTGTCTTTACTAGTCATTGTGATGTTCCTTCCAAATGCTAAGTACATCTATTCTGATAATAAATTTAGCTGGTCAGGATATAGCCACCAGGGAGGTTCATGGACCCTGCAGACCTGCTTGGAGATGGATGTGGGCTAGAACGGCCAACCCACACATAGTCGTTGTCTAACGGAGGATCCACGATGGTACTTTGGGTTCTGAGGTATCGTAGTCAGCTCAGATCTCTACTTCAACACCCTACTTTCCTTGGTGTATGTTTACCTGAGTAAAGGACCATGGGTCCTTTTGTAGAAAGACTAGGGGAATCAATACTATATAAACTTTCCATGGGTTGCAAGATCCTTTCTCATAGCAACTTGGCCACCACTTCAAGCAAAAGATTGTGAGTCTGAGAACTAACCCAAGTCTGTAAACTGAACAAAAGATCATGATTTTCTGTCGAGGTGACTGACCTTGGTCTTCTCAGCTGTTCATGATATATTTTCATTGGTTATGGATATTAAGCCAGTCTCATTGCTTGCCATAAACCTAATCCTAGAAACACTATGTTTTATTAACTAGCTCCACGAATCCCTAGTGAGCAAAGCCTGCTAATCAACCTACTGCATGTCCATAATCATGCCCACCTTGCTGCCATCAGGACTCTGCTATTCAGAGATTCGGTCATCCCCATTGCTAGCAAGAAACATAATTCTATAACAGAATGTCCTATTATCAATCCTAATCTGTACAGGACAGCCACCACTGAGCCTTTCAACAATGCTGGTGCCTCTCTCACCCAGGAGAGAAAATTGACTTTTTGTAAAAAAAAAAAAATTCTTTAGAGAAGGGTGCAGCTATGTGCTTTTAGCAGCCAATATTCATAGCAGTGCTGACTTGGGTGTACCAGACAGAAGAAGGGAATCTTGACAGGGCAGCAAAAGCATCCAGTACACGGTCTTTCCTTTCTGCCCCAGAGCCCCTCTACACGGCTTTGTTTCAGTCCTTACCCGTAGTGACATTATCTGTTTACATCTCCCACTAGGGCGAAGATCTGTCCAGAGTAGCTAAAGAGAGTCATCTTCATTTATCTTTGTATCTCCCAAAGGTAGGACAGTGCCTTTCAGATACAGGTGTTCAATAAATGCTTGTTTATTTAAACTCTCATCAGTAATAATAAAGCCATAAATTAATTAATGAAGTAAAAATATAATGCATGTGTAGAGTACTTCATCTTTTTGAGCCTGAAAGACAGCAAAGTGTCTGCAAAACAATAACTTCCAACACAATAAATAGAACAAAAGATGCACAAAACTAAGGTGCAAATTTATTTCTGTTGTAGAATATATTTTTCCATATTTATAAATCCTTACACTCCAATAAGTATAAGTGCAATTCTAGGTCTTTTGTCAATCAATGTACTTTAAATATCTATGATACAATAGAAGTTCATCGGTAGCTCACCAATGTCTCTTGATTCTCTCCAAGTCTCTCAAAAGCATTAACGTTCTTGAAAGTAAAATCAGAAATGTCCTAAGTTTAGGGTACCATTAGGATTTAATCTTCAAGTAAGTTCCCCTCAGGCCATACAATCTATCAATTATTCTTTTGAAACATATTAGTTCAAGAGCAAAGGGGTTGTGAGTTAACTCAAGAACAAAGTAGATTCTAGTGTACATGTTTGATGCTGAAAAAGGACCTTCGGAGACTTGGGGCTTCAGAAAAGGAAATTACTGTAAGTGCTCAAGGTTTTCTGCAGGGTATCAGTTAGATCTCCATCCTGAGGTGTTTTTTCAGTGGAGTCTACCTGTTTTTCTCTGAGCCCTGCACTGATAATGAGTTTGACCAACTTAGCTCTGTTTTCTGTACTATATGAATTCTGTAGAGACCATCTTTTCAGTCCATATAATTCATGCCAAATTATTACTATTTATCTTTCAGATTAAAAAGCATCCACGATTCTTGTAGCAAACTTGAGAAGTAAAGGAAAACATAAAGGAAAACAATTTAATCCTGCCATGTAAAGAAAACCACTGTTAACAATTGCATTTACTTCCAAATGTTTCTCTCTTTGTGTGTGTATACATACAGATACATATATACCCTATTTTTTACTTAACATGAATTTGTGTGAATTTTATCATGCCATTAAATAATATTTGAAGATTGCTTTTAGTGACTACATGATATATTGTCATAGGATTGTATCAATACTAGCATTACTCTATTTAAGCATTCCCTAATTTTTGGACAGTTAGATTTTTCTTAATGTTTTATTACTATTATGAGTAACACTGCAGTGAGCACACTATTTGTCTACCTTTCTAGTCACTTCATTCAGTATTCCTTTAGTTAGCAGATATGTACTTAGCCCCCATGATAAGCCAGAGGCACTGTGCAGTCAGCTCAGCATACAGCAAAAGACAGACCAGGCCACTCTCCGCCCTCCCTGCCATCGCGGCGGTTCTGATCTGCCAGGAAAGCACATCCTGAGAACACTGCAGTTATGAGTGTAATGCCTATTACAAAGAATGAGTGCAACGGGCCCTGTGTCTTACTCATCTCAGCCCGTCATAACAAAATACCACAGACTGGGTGGCTTGACCAACAGAAATTTATTTTCCCAGTCTGAAGGCTGGGAGTCTGAGATCAGGGTTCCACCATGATCGGGTTCCGGTCAGGGCTCCCCGCGCGGCTTGCTGGAGAGCACCTCCGTGCTGAGTGCTCACGTGACCTTTCCTCAGTGCATGTGCTTGGAGAGAGATCCGTCTCTTCCTCCAATTCTGTTATATTAGGACCCCCTTCCTTATGCCATAATTGAACCTTAATTATCTCCTAAAAGCCTGATTTTTAAATGCAATCCCATTGAAGATTAGGGCTTCAATGTAAGAACTGGGTGGGCAGGGGGGTGTAGTCCATACCACCTTAGGAGGATTTAAGAAGAGATTCTAGTTGAATATTTTCTTCAAATGTTTAAAAATGTGAGGGTTTTAATATTTTTATTTTTAATTTAAATGTACTCTTTTAAGATTGCCAGATGTAATAAAGATACAGAATGCCCATTACATTTCAACTTCAGATAAATAGCTAAAGTATTTTTGGTATAAGTATGCCCCATACACTGTTTGGTGCTCTGTAATTTCCCTGGCAATCACTTTTTTCATGCTTTAACATGATCAATGCTGCTTTTTTTTCTTAAGTCTGTGTAAGAGATTGTATCATATCCCATATATTTGTTATTCTGCAGGACACCTATCTTAGATATTTGTTTGTTAAATTAACATGTGAACAGTGACATTAAATATTTTTAAAGTGTCCAGGGATACTGTATTGCAACTTTTGTCTTAACATTTCTGTGGGTAAACACTTAAAAAATGATATTTCTCCTGTATTTTTTTCTAAATTTATAAATTCTGTTATTATTTGACTAATTTTTAAAATTATTTATACTACATTGGTTCCTAAAACATCAAAACATATATATTATCTATTTTTCTTCACTTTAAAATAAAACTGTAAGCAGACAGAGTCTTGTTTAAAAAATATCACTCTCAATTTCTTATCAATTCTTCACAGACTCTTTATTATAAAGTGAATATTAAACTTCTCTTGAAAAATCTGTACTTCTGGAAAACTACTTTTTGTAAATACTTAGAACAGTGTGGCAATGGTGTAGGGCTTTTAGATGGCATGTTGGTTGCACCTCCTCACATTAATTCTTTGTCCCAAGGCTGCCATTCACTGTATTTTAGGCAAGGTAACTCTTATCTCAGGAGTAGGGTTTCAGCTGCTAGAATACTTTGTGACTCTCAACCACTTTCTCTGCCTTAGAGGCTTTATAACTGTTCCTTGAAAAACACTCAAGCCAAGAAGGTGGCACAATTAGCATTTACCTCAATACTGTCACAGAAACGCTCCCCAAGATAATTTTACACTCAGCCATAGACACCTTATACGATTTTTTTTCAAGGGATTACCAGTTGGAAATGAGAGCTGAAATGTATCCTATACAGTATGATTGTACATACAAAGCGCTAACGTCTAAAGAAACACAGTGTTACCCTATCTGTGGAATCTAGCTGCCCAACGAAATATTCGACAAATATTTATTACATGGAAGTATCTGATTTGAATGTCAGTGTTCTCCAAATTACTTTGCTGGTCTCCAAACTCCTTTTCAGATTTCCTAAGATTGCTTTTCTTCCCCTTCTCACCTCTAAGTTCATAAACACAGTGCATTGTCTCGCTTATCATCTCTGAAGGGGTAGGCGCTGCTTGGATGTCCCAAGCTCCTGGCTGGTAAATGCTGAGTTGTAAGCTGTCGGAGACGGGGAACATAAGAACATAAAATTATGTTTTTCTCTTTTAGTTAGGTTTTGATTTAATTCACATAATTGGAAGCTATGAATTAAAAATAATCTTGTGAAGAGTTGAGAGAAATATCTTAGTTTTCTGTTTCCAAAGGAGGCACGTTTTTTAGAAGTCTGAACTACAAATATTTTAATACAGAGTTTCAAGTGACAGCTGCATTGCTATGGACTCTTCTTAACTAGTAGTGACTTTCAAATGTTACAGTCCCTTTAGGACCTAAGCTACACGGGAATAAGAAGTTTTATTTATTTTGTTCACCGCTCCATTGCTAGTGCCTGGAGCAGTGCGTGACACATGGTATGTTTCCTTTAAACATTTATTGAACTTATGAATAAATAAAATATAGCAAAAAAATGTTTGCTACATTCACCTCCTGACTGTATAATCATGAGCGAATGCTTGGTGAAGTAAAAGGGATACTCATAATTAGCACTAATTTCTTTCTTACCGTCAAGGTGGGTGTTCATCGGGCATACCAACTCTTTCTAATTGATGTTTTGAAAATTCTCCTTGCCAGACATTAGTGACTTTTGTCCTGCCATGTTTACATACCTTAGACCAAGCACAGGCACTTTTTGAAGTTAATTAAAGATTCACTTATGTTAAACATTTCCGGATGATAGCAAGAGACCAACTTGGTAGACAATGGAAATAATCTCTAGTACTTCCCTCTGTGATTTTTCTCAGACAGGTCGTGAAGGGCCTGGTCCTAATGGGATTGACAGAAGCAAGATGGTGATGGGGAGATGCTGTGCTCCTGCTCACAGCACGGGAGTGCACGGGAACGCAGAGGCAAGGACCGCTCACTTCACCCTGTGCGTATCTGACTGTGCATTATCTGGGACAAACATAAAACTCCCTCACTGCTCTCCCCTGCCACCCAGCGCCTTTCTAGTATGCCTTTCACTTATTTGCTGTTCTGTGTTCGAAGGCTAATTTTATACCAATTTAAAGATTATCTTATCACCTTTTCACCTGAAAATATCCCTTTAGTTTCTCTCATGATTGACTAGGTTTTGATTTTATTTACTTAAAAACTATATCTATAGACTAATAATTTTAATTTTAATTTTATTTTAGCAATTGTTCATCAGTTTCTCATCAGAAAATGGTAAGCGGTTACCACAGGATGTCATTTAGTTCAGCCAAGAGCAAAGAAACTCATCGTTAACCCTGAGGAAGTTTATCATGGGCAAAACACGTGACTCTCCCTAGGTTCTGAAATATTCAGAATAGGTTCTGCAAACCCCTGGGGGTTCCATGTTGAGAATCATATTAGGGTGCACATTGGGACCAACTAGGGAGCTTAAAAATACTGGTGCTCAGGCTTCATTGCAGACCAATTAAATTAAAATTTCTGGGCCATGGAGTGACTTTTTTAAAACAACACACTCACAAGGTTAAAGATGTCCAACACTACAGAAGAGGGATTTAATGCATTCATGGGGTTAAAACCACTACACACACAGTATCGTGTATCTAAAGCAAACGTTAAAAACAAAAGGAAAAAAAGAAAAGAGAGAAAAAAGTGAAACGCCTGCTTCAGAGGATGCATCAGTGACTGGCCTTGGGAACTGTGAGTCTGGCCTCGAGCGCTCATGGCAACTTCAGGACAAAGTGAGGGCAAAGTCCCCCCTCTTCCCTGAAGCACCTCCATTCTCGGGGCATCTCTCAATAATAGAACAGGCCACTGCCAAATCCGACAGGAAACAGGAGACTGAGCTCCAGCTCAAGATGTCTCAGGATTAAATTCCCTGCTTTCAATTAAATACATGCGGGCACCATTTATTTCTCAATTGGCGTTCCTCCGGTCAAACAATCCTGCAAATCCTGCAAATGGCTTTCTTTTCTTTCTACACAGCTTTGGTGTCATCCCTTCTCTCAACCCTGACTTCTGCTAACATTTCAGTGACAAGCAGGGTTACACAGCTGCCTTAGAGTAAGTAAGGGACAAGCAGGATTTTTCCTCCTGTGGTTTCACGGGCCCTAGTCTTGGCACCCTCGTTCCTCACTGGTGACCATTCAAAACCTTAAGAGAAGTGACATCTTTATTAAAGATGCCCAATATTGCCCTTTAAGCTTTGCAGATGAACAGAAGCATTCCAAGTGATTAGGGAGATTATTGCTGCTGGAAACAGCAGCTTGTCTGCAAAGGACAAGATTGATAAGAAATGAACAATAAAATGATGCAATGTGAAGGTTCTCTGATTCAGTATGTTTGCAATTGTCTTGTAATAAAAGGAGGAGACTTTCATAGGTTTACTTTGATAAAGTTAGTATATTTGTGGTACCTTACTGATTTTAGAAAACAAATGCCTTTTTTTTTTTCCTTTTCATGTCTTTCTAAAAGCCAGGCATTGTGAGGAACCTTAAATAAAAGTCATCAGACTCTGCCTTCTGGCTAAATTAGGGAATGTAGAGATTGTTCAGTGACTACCCTCAGAGGCCACTTAGCTGAGAAGACAGAACAAAGGCT
This sequence comes from Tonatia bakeri, assembly GCA_004024845.1. NCBI lineage: Eukaryota > Metazoa > Chordata > Mammalia > Chiroptera > Phyllostomidae > Tonatia > Tonatia bakeri. Next base: position 103,227 of record PVIA01001243.1, read on the forward strand.
TAGGAGAAGTCCAGACCTGGGGTTAAACCTATGTTCTATTTTTTTGCTAGCTGTGTGATTTTAGGCAAGTTACTTAACCTTCACAAGGCTCAGATCCAGTAAAGTGAGACTGATAACACCGTCTCATAAAGTCGTTAGGGTTACATGAACAATGTCTGCAAAGCTGGCAGTGCTGCCTCTGTTGTTCGGGGTCAATGCACTTCTTTGTGTTTACAGAATTTTAAAAAATTCACTTTCAAATGATAATGTTGCTTTTCATGTAGACGGGAAATTATAATCGACCATAACATTGTAGGAATTCACAAAAGAGATAACCTAGCTATCTAAAGGCTGGAAACTACTGTAGGACTTTATATTTTCCAATATGCTTTCCTATTTGATTATTTGATGAATTTAATCATATGTAAAAGCACAAGCTTCTAAATGTCAGTGAACTGGGTTTGCAGTTTTAGGAATTTTTTGCTCTTGATTCTTTTTCCCCAGATTCCCTTGCAAAAAGCTCTGTGCTGACAGAATCACATTCTTGTTTCTACAGCTCTGCTTTTGCCTCTGCACCCCTCTCTCCTCCCAAGAAGTAATCTTCACATCTCAGCCAGCTTGAAACCCAAGCCCCTGACCTGGAGGAATTACCCGTCCACGTCATACTTCTTTCAACACCTGTAGGACTTCAATTCACCACCAGCTGGCACTTCATCATATAGCTCATTTTCCACTTTGTATCTATTTCTTAATTTCCCAACTCGACTGTGAACTCCAGGGCTGACCATTGTTCAGATCCATTTGCTAGACCTTATGTTCTATATAACCCACAAATTTTAATTACATAAATTGGATCGTCATACACACACATATTCAAATCTTTTTTTTAAATTTATTTTATTTTTTGACAGAGGGGAAGGGAAGGAGAAAGAGAGAAACATCAACCTGTGGTTGCCTCTCACAGGCCCTCCATTGGGGACCTGGTCTGCAACCTTAGCATGTGCCCTGACTGGGAATTGAACTGGCGACCCTTTGGTTCGCAAGCTAGTGCTCAATCCACTGAGCCACACCAGCCAGGGCACATATTCAAATCTTATGCTTTTGAGAATACCTTGGCTTTCTGAGATGGATTTTTTAAACATATATATATATGTAGAAAGTAGATTAAGTGATTTGACTCATAAAGGGACAAACATTTAAAAGAAACAAGTTTGGTTAGAATGCCAAGCTTAATTATAAAATGTATATTTATATCATGCATGTTAGATCATGGGACCAAGCTGAATACGACAGTCTGTATAATGGCATTCATATGTTCACTTACACATATAGCACAGAAAATCTTGAAGATGGACAAAATCACCTTTAGGACAAGTCCAACTTCTCCAAGCCCATGGGATTTAAATTCACACTATCTTATTAATAATATGCTCTCAGGTACATAGAATCGACTAAATATATCATTGTTTTGTGTGAAATGGATTTTCTATAGCCCTGCTGACCTAATATGCCACTTGTTCAGAGTAAGATTATATCAAAATTCACAATTGCTCCACTGTTCACAGGAAGGCGTAATTTTTTTGTGCAGGGGAAGAGAGTTTTGGTAACTGCCTTGAAAGAAGGCATTGTTATTTTCTCATCACTTAAGTTGCTATTTTTTTAACTATTTGCTATTTTTTTAATGATGAATACTCTCCTACTTTTATACATTTAGGCTTTTCATTTTTAGTTCTTACCTGATTTTAAAAAATCACTGTTCAATGACTATTAAGCGTAGATATTTTATAGGAGGCTAAACTTTCCAATGTATGAATATTTTCCATCATCACTATCATTTTCTCAGACTGATCTTATTAGCATAATTCTTCACAATGAAAAATACAAAGATGAATCATTTCATTGCTGGACAAAAAGCATGACTACTAAAACACATATATTATACTAAGTTGAGAGGATTAAGAAAACTGAAATTAAAGTGTAAAAGTAGAATTTAGAATTTTAAATATTTAATAAAGGCTCCTTCTGGAACTGAGGATTCCGCTGACATGGGTGGCTAGATCAGGTACAAGGAGTTAACCTGCTTAGTTATGGTTAGAAGGGCCAGCACTGAGGATGGACCCCGTGTTGTTGGGGGAATGTTTACAAACAGGGGGTTGAACAAATAACTAAATACTGTATAGGAAGGACAATGGGGCCAGACTTCTCACTGTTGGAGATTAATGATTCAAATACAAAAATACAGATGGTCAGAATAAACATTGGGTTGGAATTTGTGGTATTAATGGAGATGCATCAGTTGTTTTCTTTGATACAGATAAAATAGAGATATACAGGGTCTGGCACAAATAATGCCCCCTTTTATTACAAAATCTTTTATTACAGAGTCAGAAGCATGTAATTCTGTAATATAACAATATCATACTCAAGCATACCATATGCCATTTTAGGTGAAATGTTTGAATTAAAACTATAAATTATTATACCCATATTACTGTCCTACCATCTGCACTCAGGCAGGCATTACTTCTGTTGGACACTATAGATAATAGGTATAGATAGATATAGATATAGATATAGATATAGATATATAGATATAGATATAGATTAGATATAGATTAGATATAGATATAGATAGATATAAGTAAGATTCCAATTGCATTAGTTTGTTTGGGCTGCCATAACAAAATACCACAGACTGAGTGTTTAAAAACAGAAATTTATTTTCTCATAGTTCTGGAGGTTGGAAATCTGAGATCCTGGTGCCAGAATGGTTGGATGTGGCGAGAGCTGTGCTTCTTGGCTTGCAAACAGCTGTCTTCTCAATATGTCCTCACATGGCCTCCCCCCGATGCATGCATATGGAGAAAGAAAGTGCTGTCTGATGATTCTTCTTATAAGGACATTAATCAAACTGAATCATGGCCCCACCCTTATGAATTCATTTAATAGTTACCTTCTTATAGGCCTTGTCTCCAAATACAGCCACACTGGGAGTTAGAGATTTAATGTATGAATTTAGGGGGACACTGATGGTCAGTCCACAGCACCAATATATATCAATGAAGATACCTGGCATCCAGATCTTGGTTCACTAAAAGGAGCCAGGAATATTTAGAGAAATGGCCAATTTCAGGGCTAGGGCAAAGAAAATTCAAGATGAGTCTAGAATATCTTACTGAGCCAGATAGTAAGAAAGTGTTCAAATGATGACACATAAACCACCTTGGGTGACCTCCCCCTTGCCAAGTCTGGGATCATTTAAGCATCAAAATGAAATGATGGATTATAACTCATTTAATAAAATAGAAAACTATCTATTAGTAACTCTATAGATAGATAGGTGTTAAATAAAGAAAAGGAGCAGAGTGAAAGCTCTACCTTACCATAGAAAAAATAATGGAATTAGGAGATGACCACTTTACAAGTACAATTACGATGATCAGTTTAAGCAACAAGAAATCATTGATCTTGGCTAGTCCATGATAGTTTGATGAAGGTCGGAATACTTATATTGCCGATGTATATCCTAACAAAATGCTTATTAATAACTTATAATAAGTAGCTTAAACAATGGCGGACATCGTCGTAAGTTGGCAGTAAAAGTTAACAGAACCCACAGTGGAGCACATGGACATTCAGCGCTTCCTCAGACAGTACCCCAAGGAGAGCGCGGCACCACTGCTGTGCTTCCTGTCACAGAGCATCCTCTGGATCTGATAGTGCGGAAAAATAAAAAAACCCAGGTGGAAGCACACTCCATGAAATGACAGTTCTGACCTCTTAAAAAATAAGGACATTGAACACAAGGGAAGACTGAAGAACTGTTCCAAGGTGAAGGAACTGACGGGATATGGCAACTAAACACAAGTAATCCTTGATTTGCTCCTCAATTTATAACGATCTTATTGGAACAATCAGTGACATTTGAATGGAGCATGTGAATTTGTTGGTTGTAATTTTTCAGTGCTAATTTTCTAATGCAGGTGTTCTATGCCTATGTAAGAGAGTGTCCTTATTTTTAGGAAATACACACTAAAATTTTGAGTGTTAATGAAGTATTATTTCTGCTACTTCTGGATGGTTCAGAAAAAATATGTACAGTATATGGAGTTATTATGTAATATTAGACATCTTTTACATACATATGCAATATACACACACATATACACATATGAAAGAAAATGTGCAAATGTGAACAATTGGTTAACCTGCGTGTAGATAATATGGGAGTTCACACCATTCTTGCAACTTTTGTGTATTTTTGAAATTATTCAAAATATAGGTTAAAACATTAATGAATTTCAGTACAAACAATATAAGAAATTAACTTAAACCGATTAATGAGAATTAACAACTGTAAAAGAAATATCCTGGGAGAACACCTTAAGGTGTGATACATTGGAAATAATTGTATGGAATAAAAATTCTTTTGGGAAGGATCATAAGCTATACGAAGAGCAACAGGCTGAGATCGAATCAGGAGATGCACGAGTGCAGACACAAAGAAAACCTCCTTCACTGCACCTTCACCGCTGAAGTTGAGGTGGTTATTCCATCCGCTTTCTAAAATGGAACACACTGAGGTGTGGACTTACTGGAGAAAAACATTCCTGGACTTGCTTGAAAATTAAATGTAATTATTTTCTAATTTTCCTCAGTGATCCAGGGAAAATGTTGCTGGATTTGCATCATCATGAAATTACTTGGCCCAGTCTTATGTCTGTATTAAGTCTTACTCCTTGGTAATAACTGGAAACAAACACTCGATACTTTTTCATCTGAAGCATTATCTAATCTGTAGACAACTGGAAGAGTGTAATGTGAGGATAGGAGTGCTCCCTTCTTACTGGGATAAAAGGACTTGGGTGCTTCCTGGAGGGCCCACATTTTTTAAACCCTATCCAGCAATAACGGATGACCTGGTGCCGTTATTAATTAATTAATTAATTAACATGTTTATTGTATTTTTTCAATTATCATTTAGTCCCCTTATCTCTTCTCACCCCCTGCAATCATGACATTGTTGTCCATGTCCATGAGTCCTTTTCTCTTTTTGTTCAGTCCTTCCACTCCCCATGTCTCCCCCCATTAGCTGTCATCCTGCTCTCTGTCTCTGGTTCTGTCTCTATGTTGCTTGTTAGTTCAGTTTGCTCATTACTTTCCACATATGAGTGAAATCATATGGTATTTCGATCTGGTACCTTTAAAGCAATGTGTATTCTATACTAGTAGTTCTCAAAGTCTTGTCCCCAATCAACATCAGCATCATCTGGGAACATGTTAGAAATGCAGATTCTCAGGCTCTGCCCAGACCTATTGAATTAGAAATGCTAGGTGTGGGGCCCAACAGTCTGAGCTTATTGAACTCTTCAGGAGATTCTGAAGCACACGTTTAAATGTTGTGAACCGCTGGTGACTCATGCACTCAGTGAGTTGGGAAGAACACTGTCTCTTAAGAGACACTCAGACACCTATGTCTCCTCAGAAAAGGGACTAACTCCCAATCTCCTTACAGTTAAAAGCTTTCAGGAAAAAAAATCACCATAAAGTAAATGGCTTGAGCTCTCAGGGAACTGCTTAATATGACCATAAATAAAAATTTAAAAACAATTACGGCATCACCAAAAGCTCATTTTATCCTCTTGTGATTAAATGCACCAAGGACTTGCCACTTGGCTATTATAATTTTATATCCACCTCTATATTAAGGCTCTTTTTTTTTGCAGTACTTGCTGTGGGGAACAAATGCCTGTCATTTTATGGCACCATAGGGTCATTAGAAAAGGCTTTTATATAATGCATTGGATCACTATGTGAACACATCCTGTGCATTAAATGGAAGTGGCTTAATACAATACCTGCAGGCGAGCCATTATGAAATTTTTCTGAGGGTAAGCAGAGGAGTCTGTTTAAGTTTAGTGTAAAGCAGTATGGGAAATCCGGACAACCTTAGAAGAAATGTGGGAAGGATGAAGATTGGGAGGAAGCAGAAGAGGGAAGGTTGCTTCTAAAGTCTCCGTCTACCTGAGAGCAGAAGTGAACTCTCAGCAGATGCGGCTAGCCCGCCAGCTACAGATAGCTGAGTGGTTTGGGCATCTTCCACGCACCAGCTTCGAGACGGTGCAAGAGCACTCAGTCACAGTTCGTTGGAATGTTTCTGACACAGATAGTGTCTTAGTCTGTTTGGGCTACTATAACAAATATACCAGAGTTCCAGAGGCTGGGAAGTCCAAGATGAAGACAGGGTGTTTGGTGAGAGCCCTCTTCCTGTTTCTTAGACGCCCCTCATCCCATTGTATGCTCACATGGCAGGAAGAGGGTGAGAGAGCTCTCTGGCGTCTTTTAGAAGAGAACTAATCCCATTCATGAGGGCTCCACCTGCACGGCCTAAGCACTTCCCGAAGGACCCACCTTCAAATACCATTACATTGAAGATTTGGTTTCATCACATAGATTTTGAGGACATAACAACATTCAGGACATGCAATCTATATATGGAGATGCTTATTTAAGTAATTCGGACTAGTTATTCTCTCTGCCAAAGACAATCTCCATGTCTCTGAGATCTTTGAGGATAAAATGTTTGCCTTCTAGGTCAAATTTTGCCTGAGGTTCTCTGTAACACCTAGAAAATATCATTTCTCCTATTTATAAACTACCTATTTCTCTCAGCATTAGAAACAAAACCAATTCTTGTTACTAAACTGATACACCTGTGCCACTGGTGATTATAATATTATCAGTTCCATGAAACAATCCATTGATTGGCATTCCAGGACTTAAAGCCCCAAATGGACGAAAGTTCCCTCTCATGGGTGCCCTGGGACTTGGGTGGGGTCATAGGTTTCACTCACCCAGTGCACTGAGGTGAGGGCCATTGCTCTAGTAGGGTCACCCACAGACAAATGCTGCAGGTATGTTTTTGAGCCCTCCTACTTCAGATTACTTAAATGGTGGCTGTCAAGGAGTTCTGGGGGCCACTGTTCCTAGAACTCTCCAAACAATCCAAATCTGTCAGCTTTTGCCTAGTGACATCTCCTTGCTCCCTGGGTTCCACTCTAGCTTTCTCTGGACACTTAAATATTTTTTCTTTTCTAAGGCTGGCAACCCTAATACATGCCTTCTAAAGGAGGGTGCCTTGAACCGCCATCGGCCCTTTGGAGGGAAAACAGGCTCCTATGAGTTTTCTGCTGTATTAGTTTGAGTGAGGTGCAGTTTCTTGCCTACACCACCGCTGGGACTGGTGGGTACAGTTCAGTTTAGTTACCTTCGTCCTCTTTGCTCCCACCAGTTAGAATTCCGTGCTTTCCCTGGAACATTCAGGAGCATGCTATGCTCTTTTACTTTTGACTTGTTCAACACACTGCTCTGTCATCAACAACAACATTAGAGCTAAAATTTGTGGAATATCTACTGTGCTCCTGATGCTTTCATAAGAATATTACATCTATGTGTTTATTTAAACCTCACAAAACTTTTCAGGTAGTTCCTATTGCTATCTCCATTTTTAGATAAAGACTGAAACTCGGGGGATTGTCTGTTTTCCTCCAGGGCTGATAGCGAGTTAGTGTTAGAATACAGATCAATTCTGGTTATTGTGACCCTTGCCCTGATGAATGCTTACTCATCCTTTAGTTCAGAGTCATCTGGTGCAAGAAGCTTTCTGACTCCAATCTAGGAGCTCTTTCATTCTCCCCTAGCCTTCTCTGCCCCACTGCACTGCAAGGTTTTCTTTTACACCTCTCATTCCCCTCTTGCTTCTGGCTTAGGCCTGTTTTGAGAATGGTATTTATGAAGATGGGGGTGGAGGTTCATGACATATTATCAATATTTCTGCCTTCGGGACATCTTCAGTTTAAACCGCAATTGCATACAAAGTCGTTCTTTAGCTGTATTGATGAAAGGTGCTTAAACTGCTTGATTTCCTTCTGCTTGATTCCATTTGGTTACATTAGAACATGAGGTGTTCAGGGTACAGGTAAGAAATTACTGAAAGAAGCGCAAGGGGGTTTATACATGCTTGGTGTGTTTGAGAGTTCAGCACTTATGACACTATACGTCTGCTCTTTGAAGTTGGGCTGCTTGGCAGGGTGTAAACACTGCATTCTGAAGTGGGAGAACAGGATCCTGAACCCAGGTCCACCTCTTATTGGCTGGGAAACTTTGAGCAGATCATTCAAAATTCTCTGAGCATCAATCTCCCTTATTCAAAAACTTTTTTTAATTCTAAAGCTATATGATTTTACTTCAAAACAATATTTAAATACTGAATAAAATATGAAATGATAATTCTCTAAGTAAAAGCAGGCAAAGGTGAATAACCATACACAGAATATCAAATTCTTTCATTTTAACTAAAGAAAGCAACAATGTGCAGTCTACAAGAAAAAAGAATATGTGCTTGCAAATGACTGCTTTTTGGTGCCTCTGCATTTGCAGTGCATGCCAAAAGCAAGTACCTTTATAAGCCTAGCTGGTTATGACCCCAAAAGGCTGAACATGCATAGTTTGGAGCTCTATGATTTTTATCAGCCATGTGATCCTAGCTGACAATAGCAGATTCAGCCAGCTTGGTATTTCACAGAGGTGTGGGCAGCATTCAGGTTCTCGTCTCCCATAGATTAACTTACCCCTTTCTTTTTAAAATTTTATGTACAATTTCTCTATTAACATTGAGCCAATATTCTGGGAAAGTCTGTGCAACAAAAAGTCCAGGACGTGACTTGGACAGATTTCTGACTGTCTTTCACAGGCTGGATTTTATGAACTCTTCCATGTATGACAGTGTTTTGTTTTGGTTTTAATGTATTCGATGGTGGAGGGATGCTGAACCAAACCATTGTGGTCAGGCTCACAAAGATTTAATAGAGTCCTAGGCAGGCCACAGAGAATGATTCATTAGGCGCCAAGAGTGAGATTCCAACGGTGTATATTCAAAACAGGACTCTGTCATTAACAATGGAGTTGGTTGAGATGAAAATGCTTGTGTGTATAGCAGGTCATGCAGTCAAGACAAAAAAGCTGTCTAAAATAGACCATGGCTATAATGAAGCATAAAAGGAAGGGAAAATCATCAGAGATGAACAACTAAGTATCAAACCCCATCACACCTCAGCAAACCTCACCAGAGACCCAGTTCCTGTGAACTTACTGACCTACAGTGGTTTTGAAATCTCTTCTTTCGGAAGCCAATAATCCATCCAGTCAGAAATGTAACAGGGTGTTTGTTGCTGTATGACTGATGGACAGAATTATTCCTTTTCTACCTGGATATTGTGGGGGCATAAAAATTTAGTTATAGGTCACAGTCACACTTTTTTATTTCTCAACCATGCAGTTTGTGAAAAACAGGTCTTAGTATTTTTCTGGGGTTTGTGATATAGCATAAACTTTGAACTTACTTTTAAGGAGCTTATGATTTATCTGGAGAGAAAGCATATGGAAAAATTACTATCATCTTAAATCTTCTTTGAGCATTTGCTGTCTGCCAGCACTATATTAAGTGCTCTACATGTATTGTTTTATTTCACCCTTAAAGCAACCGTATAGATAGATATTGTCATTATCCCCTTTAGCAGTTGAGGAAATCGAGACCTAGAGACATTAAGTACCTTTCCAATACCCAGCTAGTAAGCAGCAGAGCCGGAATTTGAACTGAGTGGACGTGTCCAGCCTCACATCCTTACTACCTCCCAACCACTGCAAATGGTAGTAAAACTCTCTACCAAGAAATATGGAAACAAATGCAAATGTTGTGCAGACTGAGTTGATGAGCTTTTATGAAGGAGAAACAGAGTTTATTAATAGTAATGTTTCGGAGATGAAGTTTCCGTATTTTTCATTGATCAGAATGGACATAGAATATTACCAAGGAACATAGTGAGGAGACTAAAATATAGTCGTAAGTGTATTCTATGTCACTTTCTACCACAAAACCTCACCCCCTTGATAATCTGGCCTTCCTGCTTCCTTAACCACCTCACCCTGTGCCTCCCTACTTTGCCCTGCTCTATGCTAGGAGTTACTGCCTGAAAACCTGCGCAGTAAATGGGGAAGTTGTCTTAGCATAGATTTGAATTCTGTCCTTTTCCTTGAAGAAGTGTCCTTGTGTGGATAAAGGGATTTACTTCGTGAATCACCAGCTTCCAGACTTGACCACGGCCATACCCTTCTCTGCGGCCCACTTTCCTCCACCTTAGACCCTGAGATTCGGTTGATGGAGCGAGGCCACTGCCTTTGCCACCTGCACCAGGTTATCTTACCCTTTTGAAATCTGTTGTGCTTTCATTTGTGTTCCCTCTATGTAGGCCAGGCTGCTCAGGCCCTTTGATGGGCTCTTTATCTGCTCCCTGGGGTCTGTAATGAATCTCTCCCCTGCCTTCATACTCTCTTTACTTGGCCCAAACCTATCTCCTCCGCATTTGATTCATCTTTTTCCACCGAACAGGCCCCACTCTTTCATCTGAACCATTCCCAGGCTTCATCCACAGTCTCGCCACTGGGAAAAGTCCTTCCCTCGCTTTCATTTCTTCTTAGATTCTCCCCATTTTCAGTGATAATTCTTCACGGTGCTCCGGATCATGAAAAGCTCAGAGAAATTGTTAAACTTAGTGATCATTTGTGTGCTTGCTGGTATATTTATCATTCCCCGCACTTTCTTCTTGTGCATTAGGGTATGTGGTTATGCTCCTTACATTGTTATGTGCTTGTATTTTAGATTTTAAACTTCTAGGGAACAGGAACCCTGTCTACTTTACTTCCTGTTAAAATGTTTTGAGCTGAACTCTGTGTATTCGGGCAACTAAATTTTATTGGGCTATTAGAACCAATGGAATGCAATTTAAAGAAAAACAAGATAATACTAATTTTGGCTGCCTTCATGGAATTCATTTATTTTTCTTTCTGGGTTTTGGCTAGTACACGTGAATTTTATGGTAGAGCCATACAAATTTTAAATAGATAGATAGTCTGCAGTGGTGAAAATTCCACATTATGTTCATTTTCAAATGAAAACAGTTGCATCACTTTTAGGAATATATAGTGCCATCAATCATTTACAAAGTATTAACATTATTTGTCCAAGGAGATCTGTAATATTAGCATAAGAGTCAGAAGGCCACATATTGTATTGCACACTGAAAGACCACATTTGAATGCTAATTTTGCCTGTAAAAAACTTTACATTCCTGGAAACATCCTTCACCTCTCAGACTGTTCATTTCTTCTCCCAAAACAGCATTGAATATTCAGTGATAAACTATAAATAAAATACTTAACATGTATATATTGAGCAAATGATTAGCATCCAAAAACTTTCAGCTAATAATAATATTTTTATTTGGTTCTTGAAAAAATGCTTCAAAAGCATTTAATTTCTTTCTTCCTATAATCTTGATTACATTTTGCCCAGCGAACTCTTCATGGTTCTTCAGTTCTGTGCCTGAATGACTGATATATTCTTTTTAGGAGATTTAAATTCATGCGAGGAAGGTGGAATAAGAATAAGGGAACTTTTCCTCTGCTTCCTCAGCTCCACAGCTCCTAAAAGCTGTCTTGTATGAGCAGAGAAAGACAGAGGCGGGAGGTAGTGATGGCACGTCACGGTCTACACTCTACAGTGGCGTGCAGAACCAAGGACTGCCTGCCTGGAGCCCCTCTTTCCTCTTCCGTTCCCAGTTAGCCCACAAGCTGTCTCAGAATTCTTGTCCAAGCAGAAATGATGGCACCGTGGAGGGACCTCATTGGCTCAGAAGACTTTCTCAGGCCAGTAGTGTAAAACTAAATGCAAATGAGCAGTTTATCAGAGAAGAAACCATGCTGCAATAATGTTGGGTCTTTTGTCATAAGTGTTTTCGTTTTTTCTTTTTGGCTTTTGGTTTTGTTTTTTGATAGAAACCTGTGAAAACAGTCTGTAAGATACCTGAGGATTTTGCAGGCACTTCTACCTTGGTAAGAGGTTGGAAATGTTATTTCAAAGGGTTTGGGATATAATAGTTGGGAGAACAAGCTGTTTTCATTGCTAATCAATAAAAGAGAAATGACCTGCTGACTGGATTAGCTTCTCATTTCTCCAGAGTAGCAACTTTCTTATAATTGTCTGAATCCCACCACTGGCGGGTGGTGGGACCCACTGAGGGCAGAGTCTAGCACACGGTGCCTTTGCAGGCTGCGAACTCCGTTTTTGAGCACACCACTAATTCAGGGCCTCTGGGAGGGCTCCCGCATCTAAACAGCTTGGCGTGTTTGTTTACATCTACTCCAGGATAGTCACTGAAAGTTTGTTACTATTTTTAACTAAGTTTCTGATGTATTTTAAATATTTCAGTAATCTATAGGATGGGTAAAGTTTTTGTTTTTTCATTTCTTTGAAATGTTGTTATATATATATATTTACCTAGTATTTTCCAAACCAGTTATCCTAACACAAAGGCTTCTTAATGATTTTTCTATACTTCAAATATACATGTGATACTGAGAGCTTGAATTTCCCTTTATTTTTGTTTTTATTATTAATATAAACCTGTTCTAAATATAAATTCCTTGAAATGAGTTTAAGCAATGAAGTGGATGAGTTATATTGAATAGCTTCCATAATCAAAGAAGCATTCTAATAGACTGGACTTACAAAATATTTTTTTGTCTTTCATATTATTTTACTTAGGGTACAGACAGACATGTAAAAAAATCCTCATTCCCGTGTGGCTCAGTGACAGTGAAGACAGACAACAGACAAGTACTGTTAGGCCAATGCAACTCTGTAAGTGTCCACGTGGGTCAATTTGAGAGGGAGAACCATTTGAATTATCATATGATACACATGACCAAAAAAAAAACCCTTTCAAAATTTTTTTGCTTTAGGATTTGTGTAATCATTCCTAAAAGCCTAAAGATCTTGTACATATTCAGTGCATATTCCTGTGCATTTTCTTGTCCCTTCCCCAGAATGATTTCTCTAAAAAACAAATCTAATCATTCCATCCTCTTCTTAATGGCCTCCCTTTGCACGTAGGATAAATCAAACTACTTTCAAACCGGGCCCTTGGAGAGCCAGCCTCATCTCTCGCCTTTTCCCTTTCGCCCCCTATGCCACACTCCTGCGGACCAGTTTGTAGGTTTGCAGATGTGCTGACAGGTACACTCCTTTGCACAGCATTCCGTATGAGAGAAGTGCGCTCTCTCCGCTGGCGCTTGGTCTCTCTCTTTGCTTTCCTCCCCAGTGCTTACTACTCAACACGCAGACTATTCTCTGTTCTGTTCGCAGCTGTGTCCCTGGCACCGTTATGTTTGGTACCTAAGGGATGCTCAATCTAGATTTGTTGAATTAGTGTTGGATATTTTAAATAATTATTTTCAGACTAAAAGAAGCATACTTTTTCTTTTGGCTGAGATTCAGAACATGGAATTCAGCAGAAGACTTTGAAAGTTTATCGTATCTGTGAGTGGGATGAAGAAAGGGAGAGGAAAAAGATTGTATTTCTTGATTACAATTTGTAACCTCAGGTGGTTTTTCTTAGCTGATATATTTTTGCTTCTGTTCTCCAAGAAAGCCATCCAGTCAGATCCTTTGATGGATCTTAAGGGAAAAGGAAGAAAATTCAGTGTCGCAGTGTCAGCATCAAGGATCATGGATTCCAAGATACAGGTTACACTAATTTTTATTTATTTATTTTTTAGATTTCCTTAAAGTAAAATGCTATATTTAAACCTGTATTTTGAAAAAGAAAAAAAAAGCAAAATATTTGGGCATTAGTAAATGTAGCCACAAAATGGTAGAGACACAGAAGCAAAACTCAAGGGAGGCGTCTCTGCAGAGGTGAAGAGCATGTCTTCGAGGGGGCGAATGGACAGACCCCTGTGGTTGAAGTGGTGGGAACACTGAGGGGCACTGGGCGCCCTCCTTAGACCAGGGGCATTGCTGCTCCTCACACCCTCAGGGGTGTTTCCCAAGGGTGTCTGGGGAACCTGAAGCCGAAGGGAATTTGCTGCTCTGCCTCTGGACAAATCGCCAGAAGCAAACAAGGTCTAGAGCCACAGAGGCCTCCTGACTTGACAAGCAGACTGTGCGCCCATCCGCACTCCAGGTTCCCTGCTGAGTGGGTATCCAGAGCCCCTGTTGAGCCTCTCCTCACTGATCATGCCACCCGCACTTACCAGATGTTAAGGCAACACATTTGGACTTTAGGTTTTAGGCCACGTGTCTTCTGAAAGCTTTCTGCAACCCTGCAGCGCTCACAGGTTTGTGGAACTGGCCTGTGCTTTGCTAAGAGGTGCTGTTTTCTCTTCTTTATAACTCGTCTTTGAGTGCCGCTTAAAATCAGTTGTAAGAGAAATTATTACAGTGGACATTTAGTTGTGGGTAATATTTTGGTCTAAAAGTTTAAGAGCTTTGTCCCCTGTGAAAAGATCCATCAGTTTTTAATATTTAATGTATGTGTGTGTTTGCACATGTGTGTGCCATGAAATTAAAGATACACATAAAAATCCATTGTCAGATTTGGATGAATGAATTAAGGGAGGATTGAAATATTGTACTTGTTTCTTTTTTTAATCTAAATGTCTTTAAAGCTAGATGAGCCATGCTGTAATACATAAGAAAATTTTCCCAGGATTTCACCACTTGATTTGAATAAACATCCACTTTTTTACCTTTACACAAATGCCTCTCATTTACTCATAGACCCTTCACTCTCCCAGTGAAGAGGAATGGATTTTAATGTCTTCTAGGAATAAGTTAGGTGATTTTATGGGGGAAAGAGTAGATTTTTGAAGCTATGAGATTCTTCCTCAAGTATGTGATGGGCTGCATGTGGCTGAGGAATAAACACTCTAAGTTGCTCCGGAGAGGAGTTAGGGCATCGGGTGGAAATCTCATGTTGAATAAAGTTGTCTAAATGTGGAACAGCATCATTTGCAAGCAGTGAGCTCTCAGCTTTGGGAAGAAGCAGTGAGCTCTCAGCTTTGGGAAGAAGCATGGTGGTAGATAGTTTTCACGAACACTGAAGAGAGGAGTACTTTTCAGGGGCATATACATCCAATTCTAAAATTTCATCTTTAAAGTAAGATGAGATCTTATTTTTTTATCATTATGGACATCTTTTCATCCTGAAATTTTTATAATTACTATTTTGAACCCAAATGAAGGCCTTTGCCTTTTTACTGTGTTCAGCTTCATCTGGCTGTCTGCATGGTTCTCTGGTAATGAGTTCCCCCGCACTGGAGAATTTTCCCAGAAGCCCCACCCACACCCACTTGTCAGGAGTGCTGTAAAAGAATTTTTAGCCTGTTAGAAGGTAATCAGGAGAAAGGAAATGAGTTGGTGTTGTGTGCCAGGTACTTCTTACACATCATTCCATTTAAACAACCCTGTAAGTTATATAACATCACCTTCATTTCTTTTTTTTTTTTAAGATTTTATTTATTTATTTTTAGAGAGGGAAGGGAGGGAGGGAGAGAGAGAGAGAGAGAAGCATGAATGTGCGGTTGCTCGGGGACATGGCCTGCAACCTAGGCATGTGTCCTGACTGGGAATCAAACCTGCGATGCCTGGTTCACAGCCCGTGCTCAATCCACTGAGCTACACCAGCCAGGGCAACCTTCATTTCACATAGGAAGAAACTGCAAGTAGGTGGTATTGTAAAGCTTCCACAAGGCCGTACATCTACTAACCAGTGCAGCGGAGGTTCAGGCCTGAGCCCACCCTTCCACTGTGATGGCAGCACAACTGCACAGGGAGCCAGTAAACTGATTAATCAGATAAGTCAAATAACCAGTCCCTTCAGTTATTTAACTGATGTACTTATTCAGTCAACATCTTTGGTTTACTTTGCAAAATTGGACCTTGTTTTGGGAGTCTTATAGAAAAATCCAAGGACATCTCTTAGGTTTGGTTGGCAATGACCTGAATTATTTATGGGCACCATATTGGGGAGGGTGGCTTGGTGTTTAAATAGGAATACACAGACCCCAACATGTGGCTGTGTGTTGGGGAGCAGGGCCAAGAGGAGCAGGATAGGTGAAAGGAGGCTAGTCACAGAGGGACTTCTTAAATTCTTAAAATCAGAAATTGCTCAAGTTGTCAAAGACCTTAGAAAACATTTTTATTCTGCCCTGTCCCGTCACTGATGAGCGAACTGTGTTCTAGAGAGTTGACCTGAGCTGCCCATGGGCACACCCCGAATAACGACAGTGCCAGCTGGGCCACCTATCCGATGACTACTCATCTAGAACTCTGTCCACCCTCAAACAGCCTGCTCCAGCAATAGGTGATCTCCTAGGAGAGAAAATGAGGGCTTGATAGAAAGACCCTACATTATAACAACTGTTACATTAGTGACACCTCTGACTTTTAGAGGGCTTGGGGCAATGTCCAGTTTAGAATTTATGGTTTTAGATCAGGCTGCTCCCAGTGTTTCAAGGTAAAGAGAAACTCTCTCACTTGTGAAGCAGCAAACATCACAAACACAAATACATCTCTCTCTTGGCAAAAAGATTGCCAAGTGAATATTTGCATGTTTGGGTTATGCTTCTGTTTGGGATTCTGTCCTGGTCACATTCTTAGCTGATAGATTACCAGGAGTCACCCACGTTCTTCCTCTCCCACACACAAGCATGCTTATAAGCAGAACATTTTATCACCCAAAGAGCACCCCCTGATTTGGCTCTCACAGGGAAAACCACAAGCCAGCATTCCCTCTACCTTTTACAGTGTTCTTTGCCATCTACCACTCTATGCTGCTCTGTAAAGTTGAAGACAGAGCGACTGTAAGGTTACAAGTATTTTTTCTACCTGACTAAAAATCTGTTTCCAGTGTCCCTCCTCTCTTTTCTGTAGTTCTGGTCCCCATCCATCTTCTCAGTTTTCAATGGATGCTATGTGAAATATTTAAACACACACACACACACACACACACACACACACACACACACAGAACAACTTACTTGTAACTTTATTTCTTTCCTTAAAATGGAAATTGCTTGTCAATGGCTTACATTCTCAGTCTCTACACTCCTTGGCCCAGAGGCCTGGCTACGGCTTCCCCGAAGAAAGCTGACTCACATTTCCATTAGGCAAATCCAGGTTGCCTTGGTAGGTTGCCTTTCAACCACCTAATTGCTGCTTTGGGTAGATGAGGTCCCAGCTTTGGACCACAGTTTCTGAGCTCTCAGGAAAATTTGGCTGAGTTGAAAACTGTCCGATAAAATGTCTCCTCACACTAATTCTAGCTCCTTCAGATGAACCCTAAACCTCAGTAACCATAATGAATTGAATTCACACGCTGAAAAACCCCAACATGGTTCAAGTCTGATTCTGGAGTATAATCATATAAAATTTAGATTCTAATCAGAGTTGTGGCCAGAAAGGAGCCTGCCAGCTTAGCCCAAGTCATGGTATTTAGGGGCTCAAGGATCTGAGGATGAGAAGCTCATTTGGATATTGTGGAACATATGCCTTCCATTTAGGACCCTTCTCTGGAGAACAGCTCCGACTCCTGTGCAGAAGGAACATGAAACTAACATACTCCTCTCAGCTGTATAAATATCATTTGGCAAAAGCTATGAGCTGGCGTGCCAACAATCAGAATACAGCCTTTCATCTCCATCATAGCCTCAGCTAGGCTGTCTGCCTATATTTGACCTTCTTTTGAGGCTCATTTGTTTCATTTTAACCAATAAAGTGTTACCAGGCAGCGGCATTGAAGGTAAAGAGGGTGCTCACATGAGGACTCGGCAGAGCTGCCGTCACAGCTCCAGGGCTGCGCGGAGGAGCGAGGGTTCCTCTGCCTGCGGCAGGCACTGGGGCATTTTCTGTGATTTCTGACCAAAATTAAAGAACTGTATTTGAGCTGATCCCCATTTCAGACCAAATTCAGGCCTACTTTTCGATCCTCCAGGCTTCGACTGGTCCCCATATGGGCCAGATCTCCCTTCATTCCTGATCGGAGAAGGACTGTACCCCTACAGTCTCGTCTCAGTATAGATGAGACACACACGTACTTCTATTCAGCACCCAGTGCTGAGGTTAGCAGACTTTCTCGGTTGGTGACCCCCCACACCCTTCTAGCCCAGTCATTTTTTATGATACGAAAAAAAAAGTCATTTACTAAGTAGAAGATCCAAACAACCTAATAGTAGTGGGTTGCTCAGTGTCTGAAATGCACATGTCACTGTGTTAAAATACCTGCACTACCCTGTGAGTTTGTGCCACCCGGGGGCCCCACATGCCATAGTTGGGTGTTGCACTATACCTAAAGGGGTCTTGACATAGTTAGCTCCTGTCTTAAAGGGGCTAAACCAGGGGTGTCAAACTCATTTTCACCAGGGGCCACATCAGCCTTGTAGTTGCCTTCAAAAGGCCAAATGTAATTTTAGGACTGTATAAATGTAACTACTCCTTAACTGTTAAGGAGTTGAAATTACATTTGGCCCTTTGAAGGCAACTACAAGACTGATGTGGCCCCTGGTGAAAATGAGTTTGACACCCCTGGGCTAAACAAGCTAGCAGAGGAAATAATAAAAGTACAGTAAAATTTGTTATACAGCAAAGTGTCCCAAAGATAAGATACTACAATAAGAAAGGTACTTTATTGGTCAGGATGCTTAATTGTAGAAAACAGGATCCACTCAACTTACTGTGAGAAGAAAGGGTTTATTAAAGAGTACTAGGTTGCTTATAGAAGCTCTAGAAAGTCCAAGGAAGCAGCATTGGATGCTAGATAGCCAAGAGAATTTTCCAACATACTGCACAACAGTTTAGTGAAATTCTCACTGTAGCAGCCTTCACCCTCTTCCACTCACTCAGCACATATACCCCCTACACAACTGCCTCAGAAGGATGTCAAACCCACTTCATGCCGCATTTACCTCACAATGGCCTCACCATGGCCACCTCTGCCCCCCAAGTCTCGTGGGAGCCCAACATTCACTTGGGGAACCTAGATCATAGGTGGAAACCCTAGCTGAGAAGGAACCTGAGATTAGTCAGATGTTTTGGTTTTTTTTTTTTAGTTTTTCAGCTTCTCAATACAGAAAGGAAATCCAAAAACTGGTTGGGGTGAGTGCCACATGAGCTAGTGTGCCATATCTGCCACAGGTCCCAGTGAGCACAGTGGCTGCTGAGAAAGAGTCAGAGGTCAGAGTTGGCTGTGGGGCAATAGGGACCACCCCATCCCTCACGGTCGTAGGGTTTAAACTGGGCCTTGGAGAATGGTGGTATCTAATGAGTGCAAATGTGGTGGCTGGCCATAGTGGAAAAAATAAGACAAACAAGGTGCAGAGGCAGGAACATGTATGTTAGATTGAGAGTCATTTGGAGAGTCTTTGAACATGTGAGGAAGAAGGATTCATAAGGCTGGGAACTTGGGGAGTGCCAATGTGATGAAATCTTGTGCAGGAGGGAGCAGTCTCTAAGTACACGGCAGTGGTTCCATGAAGGTTTTGATTAAAAACTAAGTGGAATTTTAGATAGAGAAATGGAAACATGCTTGGGCATCTTCTCTTCTCCACCTATACTCTCTCCCCAGTTGACCTCCTCTAACTCCCGCGGCTTCAAAGACTCCACACTCCCATATCTAACCCAGACCCCTCGTCTGAACCCTGAACTTATATGTCCAGCTGTCTACTTCACATGCTGTGGGTGTTGACAGGCGTCTCACACTAAACATGTCCAAAATGGAACCCTTGGTTTCCATTTCCATGGTGTTGTTCCTCACTGTCTCTCTCTCCACACTGACTGTCAGCAAATCCTGTGAATTCTTCGAAGGACATCTAGAGCCTGACACCTTCTCATCAACTCCTCCACTGCCTCCCCATTCTGAGCCTGTCACCTATTGTCAGGATTACTACGTAGCTCCTAACTATCCTTATAGCTTCCACATTTAAACATAGTAACCAGAGTGTTTCTACAACAAACTGAGTCAGATTATGTCACTCCTCTGTTCAAAATCCTGCAGTGGATTCTCATCTCATCAGAGTAAAAACCAAATTCTTACAAGGTTCTATCTATCTCTGCACAATTTGGTCCTAGCTATGTCTCTTACTTCCCCTCCTACTGCTCTTCCTCTGGCTCACTGTGCTCCGTCCTCAGGCGCCCTCACTATTCCTCAGACATCCCAAGCACACCCCGCTTCAGACATTTGCGCTTCTTGTTCTCTCTGTTTTAAACATTCTTCCAGCTGATGTTTTTGTGACTCTTCCACTCACTTTTCTTTAGTAATCTGTTCAACTACCACATTATCAGAGAGGACTTCCTAATTGTTATACATAAAATAACACTGGACACTCTCTCTCTCCTTATTTGTATTTCTCACCATACCATAATTTTATATATATATTAATTTGGCAGAACCAGAGGGGATGGTCTTTCTCAATGCAGCTGTGATGTAGGGTAGATGGAAGGAAGGCCTTCTGATGAGTGTGAAGGAGGACCTCCTAAACACGTTTCCCAGGGCATCTGCACTTCTCCAGCCCCTGAGAGAGAGAAAAGAAAGGAGAGGGTCCCCTCCAGAGCAGCCCTGCAGACACAAGCCTGGATACAGCAAACTATCGTTATCACTCCAATAGCTGGTGCTTGAAATCTGAAGGTTGAAAAGTAAGTGGAAAAGTTCAGATTGTCCCTGCTTCCAATTGCCTGGCACATGAGGACAACTGAGAGGGACAGATTGCTGTCACTTAGAGAATGAGAGATGACAATGGTATGGAAACTGTAATTAGGGAGGGTTATTTGTTCTTACCAATAGTTTAAATACTGATGTATATTCTACAAAAGTAGAAAGCAGACAGCTTTTGACATAACAAAATATTATTCAGTGGCATAGAAATATTTGTGAAAGGAAAGAAACAAGCAAAATGTAACCAAAGACACTGAAATAGAGAACAGGCTGACAATGTTCAGAGGGGAGAGGGGAGGGGATTTCAGGGGAAAAGGGGAAGGGTTTACAGGAACAAGTATAAAGGACACATGGACAAAAGCTAAGGGCGGGTGGAAATGGGAGGGAGGTGGAGAGGGCTGGTTGGGTGGGCGGGGATGGGAGTAAAAGATAGAAGATTGTACTTGAACAATAATTAAACTAAAATTATAAAAAAATGTTTGTGAAAGGAATTACCAGCAAAAGTTTGGAAATGAGGAGTGCACTATTTCTTCTGGACCTCATGTACCCAAAATGAAGGGAAGGATTCAGGAAATTATCTGCACAATTAAAATTTTTTTTCCCTAAATTACTGGTGCTCTCAGGTGGAAGGTTTCTGATCCTAGATTATCACTAAAACTGAAAGTTTCTGTTTGCCTTGCATGGGTAAATATAACCATGGAGTCATTATACTCCTTGTAAAACAACTTTTGGTTCAAACTTTTTGTCTGAATGATTTTTTTTTCCCAAAATAAAGACACTTATACTTTATCCCTAGAGATTCTGATTTAGTAGATTTGGATGAGGCCATAGAAATCTAAGTTTGAAACCATTTGCAGGGTTAATTTTGATTTTCAGCTAACTCTGGGGAGCATAAAACCACACTGCTCCTAGTGTGTGGTATTCAGTGTGCAGTTTAAACACATTCCAGCTGTCATTTGCTTTGTTACCGTTTCCCTAGCAGTGTCCGGCACCGCAGAATTCCAGTTATTTGCAAGGTCCAGTTACCTGGATTTCTGTCTGTCTGCATGGTGCTGTACTTGCCCTTGGATTGTTTTGCTCTCTGAGTGGGAGAATTTGCAGGCTCCAAATTCTAGGAGTGGTCTTTGCAGGCTCCAGCCTCTGACACCTGCAACTTCAGTATGACATGCCTCTCAAACACATCACTGCCTCAGTTTTTCCTCCACCTTCAAAAATGTCACCCCCATTTCAATGTTTTCTTTCTCCTTCAGTCTGATATTCCTGTTCCAATTAAAGAATAGGATGACAAGAACAAATAAATAATTAAATAAATAAACCAAAGGGTGCATTTTTGTGCCTCTGGAGGAAAGAGCTGATCATGAACAAGGTGACATTTTGAGTGGGATTCCAGTCTTAGTAAAAAAACAGCAACTCTCTTTACCCAGCAAAGAGTACAGTATTCAACCTTTTCATGGAAGGACTCTTCTTTTCATAGCTGCATATCAAAAACCCACACACAGTGGAAACCCACCCTCTCACTGGGGCATCAAAGAAGGATGGCGCATACAGTTGGTCTCAAATGAAGTCTCCATGACAGCCCCAGATGTGCTCTCTGGGGATTGCTGACTTAAAACCATGAAGAAGAGGGTGAGGGCCATCATCCATTTCCATTAAGAGCAGTTGTTGAAGGCTGCTTGCCCCTTTTCTTTCTTTTCTTCCCTATTTCCCAGTCCTGCTTGCATTCCAAGAAAATGAGGCTTCATGCAGTAGGCCAGACAGCTCTGTTCTCTCCCGTAATGCCAGCTGCTTTTCAAGTGGGCAGTGGGATAACTAAGAACATTTGTACTTGGGCACAGTCTCTTCACAATCCATAAACACCAAGTTTTCTGCCCTTTCTTTTTGTGGGGATATTTTTTTTTTCTCTATGTAATTTAATTTAATTTCTTTTGGTAGAAGACCAGTGGTCAGTTAAAAGTTACAATCACTCTATCAACACAACAAAAGTGAAACAAGAATAGAAACTTTACCATTGAGCAGAGAATTCTGTTTGATTAACTTTATCCTGTGTACAAAAATATGCAAATGGGAATGTAGGGATGTATAAATATTTGTATATATTTGGTTGTGTGTTTTGTCCTGACTGGAAACATGCTGTGGTAGGTAGACTTCTAAAAAGGCTGCCAATGGTTCCTGGCTTTTAGCATTCACGCCCTTGTGAAGTCGTCTCCCCTAGTGTGTGAGCTGGACCAAATGACTTGCTCCTCATGAATAGAACATGGCAAAAGTGATGGGGTGTCATTTCCACAGTGAGGCTACAAGGATTGTGACTTCCACTTTTCTAGCACTGTATCTCGTGGGCACATTCTGTTGCCATGTTGTGAGATGCACTATGGGGAGGGTCACTGGGCAAAAAAACAGAGGGAGGCCTCCAGCCAGCAGTTCAGGATAGTGAGTTTTCAGCCAAGAATCTGTAGCAAACTGCATCCTGCCATCAACCACAGGAGTGAACAAGGATGCAGATCCTTCCTAGCTGAACCTGGAGGTGACCGTAGCCTGTGAGAGAGCCATAGAGAGCCAGCGGACCCAAGGTAAGCCATGCCTGTACTCTTGACCGTAGAAATTGTGAGATAACGAATACATTTTAAGCTGCTCTTTTGAGATAATTTGTTACCGAGAAATAGATAACATATACATGCACTGTTTTTATAAATATTGACTTTGTACACATATAGAAAAGTATACAAATCATAAAAACACCATTCAATGAATTTTTATAAAGGAAACACATGTGTAATGACTAACCAGATCAAAAGGTAGAACCTTGCCAGTATCCCAGAAGTCTCTTTGTACCCCTCAGATCCTTAACCCTCTTCTTAGGTAATCATTATTTTAATTTCTATCATTAATTTGCCTCTTCTTGGGCTTTCTGTATTTGGAATCAAGCCTACTCCTTTGTATCTGCCTTCTTTTTCTCTAAGCATTCTGTTTCTGATAGCCGTCCTTGGTGCTTCAGGTAGTAAGTAGTGTTTCATTTATATTTACTGCCCTATACCACAATGCTTTAATCCACTCTACTGTTGATGGACATGGGCAGAAGTAGTGCTGCTACAACCATTTTTATATGTATCTTTTATACATACATTTTGCATTTTGGGGAGGAATGAAATTTGTGGATCAATGGGTATGTATTTGTTCTGCTTTAGTATACGTGGGTATATCAATTACGATTCTATCAACGGTGTACGAGAGCTCCATCCACCCCTCCTCCTCATTCACACACGCTATTGTCAAGTTTGTTTAGAATTTTAGCCAATTTGGAGAATATACAGGGGAATCTCATTGCAGCTTCATTTGTATTTTTCTAAAAATTAATGACATTAATTTTTAGAAAATTTTTCATGCGTTGATTGATATTCAAATATTTTCCTTCATATAACGATATACTTTTATCCTTTTTAGTAAAATGTTCACCATATTGAGATTAATGTTAAAACATCTAAAATACAAATATTCAACTTATTTAGCACAATTTGTTAAAAGATCACTGTTTCTGTTTCGTTGCGGTGGCATTGTATGAGTTTCCTAAGGCTTCCCTAATGAGGTACTGCAACTGTGTGGCTGGCAACAATGGAACTTTATTGTCTCACAGTTCTGCTGACTGAAAGTCCAAAAGCGAATTGTCAGCCGGACCACATTGCCACTGAAACCTGTAGCAAAGAATCCTTCCTTGCCTCTTGCTAGCTGCCGGTGGTCTGCTGGTAATATTCGACCTTCCTGAGTCTGCAGCTGGAACACTTCAGTCTCTGCCTCCCTCATTACTGGTTTTGTCCCACTGGGTCTCTACGCCCGTGCTCACTTGTCCCTCTTCTTATGACGTCAGTAACACTGCATTAAGGGCCCACCCTACTCCTGGAATACCTCATCCTAACTAATTACCTCTGCCTTCCCAAATCAGGTCACACTCTGAGGGACCAGGAGTTGGGACTTCAATATGTATTTTGGGGAGACAAAATTCAACTCATCATAAGCATTTTTGTCAAAATCAGGTGTTTATATATGTGTGGGCCTGTTTTGGGACTTTCTACTGTGTTACTGGTCTATTTTTTTATTGGACTATTTGTCTATTCTTGTGTCCTAACTACACTGTTTGCATTACTGTAACTTTAAAATAAATCTCCATATCCTAATAGTATAAGTTCTCCAATTTTATTATAATCAGCATCTTGAACTTCCTATGTGGGGTAATTTTGTTTCTACCTGAAGAATTCCCATTACTGTATTTTTAGTGTGAGTATGCTGGTAACAAATACTCTGTTTTTGTTTGTCAGAAAACAACTTTATTTTCCCTTCATTTTTGATGAATATTTTTCCAAATATAGAATTCCAGATTGGTAATTCACTTTAAAGATGTAATTATTTTATGTTTGCTTCTATAATTTCTGTTTTAAAATCAATTAGAATTGTTTGTTGTTGCTTTTTCAAAGGAAATATGTCTTTTTTCTCTGGCTGTTCACTGAAGTTTCTCTAAGTCTTAGATATTCCACAGTTTTACCGGTTGCCCAGGTATAAACTGGTTATTAACTACTTTTCTTGAAATTTCTGGAGCTTCCTAAAATGGTTTGAGGCACTTCATCAGTTTTGGATAAATATATAATATTTAAGTGATGAATATTTAAGTATGCAATATTTGATGAATGTTCAGATACGTGTCTGCCTTAGCTTCTTTCTCTTCAAGTTGGGAAGTCCAAATGTATGTATGTTTGACCTTTTCTCCATGTCCTAATCTGCCCTTAATGCTCTTTTCAGTACAGTTTTCCCTTCTTTCCAGTTCAAAAATTCTCTCTTCTTTTATATGGAATCTTCTACTAAACCCATCCAGCCAGTACTTTGTTATTGGAATTTTATTGATCAGCTGTAACATTTTCTTTTTACCAGGTGTCAGGCTCCATGCTATGTGCTTTACGTTCTCTCATTTGAATTTGTATAAATACACTATAAGGAGGCACTGTTAGTATCTATACCTTCAGAAGAGGAAAGCAGAGGCTCAGAAAGAGATGAAAATGCCCACTGTCTCACATCAAGGAGCTGGTGATTCAGGGATTCAAATCCAGGAAGTCAGGCTCAAAATAAACTCTCATAGCTACTAAGTCACACGGCTCCTGGAAGAGTGCTTGGTTATGATATTAATGGTAGCTACCATCTCCACAGGGTTTTACTGTGTCCCTGATGTGGTTCTAAGCATTCTACATAGACCAGCTTATCAAATCCTCATGACAACCTTAAAGTAGGTCCTATAATTAGTGCTATTACACAGATGAAAACACGGAGGCTCAAAAAAGGTGGAACTTGTCTCAAGTTTTACAGCAGCCCAGTGCGGTCAGGATTTCGTCTAAGGAGTTCTGTCCCCATGGCCCAGGCCGTAACTGCCACACTTCCTCCCAGTGAAACCGGGGTAGCAATAACATGTCGTATCGAGCAACGGCACAGGCAAAGGGAGGGAATGGCATCCCAAATCTGGTCAGACACAGAGTGCTCAGACACAGAGTGGAGAGTGGAAGGGGCTTCAGAAGGGCAGAGTGAGTTGCACATGATGAACTTGATACAGGACAAGGGAGAAAAGAAAACTATGAGGGACATAGACATTAAATAAATTACAAATAAGTACGTGTGGGGTACAGCGTGGAAGAGAGCATTCTGTGGGATGTGGTTTGCACAGCCCTGACACGGAGACGAAGCTGTCGGCAACACAGTAAGAAGAACCAGAGTCTGTTTAATGCCGAGTCCTGGCAAGTCTGTGAGGTCAGGGGGTTCTGACCACCGTGGTGGTCGTGAGGACTCAGGACTCGGCTGATAATTGCTGGGTCTGAAAGATAAGTATCGAGAAGGCAAAGATGTGGCCAGGATGGTCCGCAGGGGTCTGAGTGAAGCAGTGGGAATCTGAAAGCTGGAGCCGAATGACTGGGGGTGAGCTGTGTTAACTCTGAGCTGTAATTACCAAACCGCTTCCCAGGCTTTCTGAAAACACAGAGATGTATATTTAATAAGTGTTCTGGGGAGTTTACAAAAGGCATTTTCTTTGTAATAAGTGACATTAGGCAAAGTTTTCCTGTCAGCAAGTAGGACTGCCATTTCTGTTCCTGTGTTGCTGCATGTAAATAAATTGCTCCTTTTATGTAACCCAGTTTGAGATTCCTGTAAACACTGGGGAGAAAGAGCTTGTTTTTTAGTTTTCTTGAGACAAACCACATGAAGAACCCAGGCACCAGAGTGGCATCTGGCCCCCTCTCCCATCCTGGAAATGCAGAACTGAAAATGACTTGCATTAAAATGATTAATAAAGGACCACATCTCTATCAATTAGCAGCACCCCCGCCCCCAGGAAGGCAGAGTGGAGAGCGCCCTATTTCTGTTTGATAAAGAACTGAAACATCTAGCATTCTTTATTGTTAGAAATGTCCATATCTAAATCTTCCTCTAAAAATGAAGCCTCTCCCATGATCTCAGGGGAAACAGAAAATATGAAACTAGACTGAAAGTCCAAATTAAGTTTCCACATTTAATCTCTCTCATATTCTCTTTCTTCACAGCCTATACCATCGTTCCCAATCATATCTTATGTGTGTATTTGTTTACTGTGTGTCTCTCTCTCCCCTTATTTATGGTCTACGGCCCAAAGGACAAGGAGCACGTCTGTTCTGTTTGCCATTGTACGCCCAGAGCCCAGTCCTGTCCCCACAGTGGGCTGCCAATGGGTATTTGTTCAATAAATAAGTTGGAGAAAAGGTAAGGCCTATAATTTTGGATTACACTAGTTCTTTGTTTAATGCCGGTGCGTACAGTGGGCATTAGGCTAAGTCTGCCAGTGCGTGTTACATGCAGTCAGTGAGTCATCCTACTCGTGCCTACACAGAACTTCATTGCATTTCCACAGACTGCTCAGAACAGTACTCCACAGTCACTCACTGGGGAGTAGTGAGGCCCCTAACTGGCCTCCAGTTTGTTTTCTTTTTAGTAAATCTCATGCGGTTATAATAATTTAAACTTTAAAAATACCATATTCAAGGCTGGAATGAACCATATGGTACTGGATTAGAATTGGAGAAATAATTAGGAACTCATAGTTATGGATGCTGGTGGATCCATATAGAAATAATTATACATATGTGTGTACATGGTTAACATTACATATATGTATTTCCCAGATCTGTCTGCTAAGAGGAGCTAGAAGGAGTAATATCTCAGTATCAATGAGCAAAACCCCACCCAAATCTTGGTTTCTGTTCACTGTTATCTAGTTAGATTCAGACTGCTGCTAAAATCTGTTAATGTTCTATTCTAATCTTGCTGTGCATCAAATTACAAAACTTTTTTTTTCTCCCCATCATTTGTAGAAACTCTGAGGTTATCCTGTGTATCTCCATCCAAGACATGAATATGTTAAGAGAAACAGGATCCAGCCAGACCCCCTGCCACGTGGCACCAGAAGCACCCACCAAGACACCAAATGGTCAGTAAGATTTCTTTATATCCATTATTTTGACCAATTGATACTATCTGAATGGCCTGGTGACAAAACCACTATCTTTTTTCTCTTTCATTTGATAAGCTCTAATGAAAGAGCTTGTTATATGGATTTTTTTAGAGCTCAATTATACTACGTCCTCTGCATTTCCCTGAAATAAGTTTGGCAATAACTCCATCAACAAAAAAAAAAAAAAAATAGAATTATCTTTAGTGGAACTGGAATATGTAGTTCTGTCATCTCCTGGTCTAAAACCTTGAATAAAGTCCAATCTAGTTCCATGGTTCGGTGACTGTTCATTGGTCACCTAACATGTGTCTAAATGTCAACTTGACACCTCCACCTTTGTGTTTAATAAGCATCTCAATATGTATATCTCTGTATTAGTTAGGTTCATTTTAGTGAACCTATTTAGTGAACCTATTCTGTATTCATTAGGTTAATCCTAGGAGAAGGAGACAGAGGAAGCAGAGGAGAAGAAGAAAACCAAAACATCAACAGCTTAATGCAAGAGGATTTTACGGCTGGTTTGTGTAGTGGTTTAATACACGTGGTCCCAGGTTGCTGGGGAGCCTTCTTTCACGCTGTGTTTCAGGAAACCGAGATCATTACTGCTTGTGGCTTATCATTCCCTGGTGCATCGGTATGCTCTGCATGGAGAATGTACTTGGCCATTACTTAAATGCTTTGGCCAATAAGAGATACACCCCATTTCCACTAACGTGATATAGAGGAGAATGGCCATACAGCTAAACAGAAGTACAATGGGGATTATGAAATGTGGCCTCTGGCTGAGCAGCTGCTTTCCTGATACATATAAAAAGAAC
Organism: Tonatia bakeri; assembly: GCA_004024845.1. Classification (NCBI taxonomy): domain Eukaryota; kingdom Metazoa; phylum Chordata; class Mammalia; order Chiroptera; family Phyllostomidae; genus Tonatia; species Tonatia bakeri. The sequence goes on from PVIA01001243.1 coordinate 132,140, forward strand.
ATCTAATAATTTTGATCATTCAATATTTTCAAGTATCATGCTAAGCACATTACTCACATTCTCTTATTTAACCTTCCCAGTCACTTTTGATGCAGGCATTAAAACTGTCCTTCAGCTTACGCAGGAGAAGACCCAGGCTCTGGAAAGTCGAGTGCCTTATACAAAGCCACACAACTGGTAAAAGATGGAGCCAAGATTTGAATACAGGCAGGTTGACCTTGGGGCCTGCTCTTTTATCCTCTCCTCTGTACAGCCTAGGGCACTGTCCTCTGCAGACCAGATGCAGGAGCAGGGAGTGACTAGTTCAAGGACTAGCTGACTCGAAGGATACAGTACGTGTCACCAAATACTGGTAGGTCTGTCTGGTGGAAGAGGGATTAAACTTGGGCCCAAAGAAGAATGTGTAAAAGTCATAACAAAGCAAATTTCACCCAAATTAAAAGGATAATTTTCTAATAGCAACAACAATAAAAAAAACTGCTTAAGCTAATAAGGACTGTCTTGGTAATCTCATCACCATTTTAAGGTGTTTTGTAGAGAGAGAATATGGAGATAATGCTTTAGAACCTTACAATTTTCAAACTGTGTGTATTTCCCAATTATTAGATTGTGAAATAAATTTACTGGGACATTAATACATTATTTTTTAAAGAAATAGAAAAGTAGAAGAGGAATTATTTGAGGGCAACATTTGTGCAAATTCCGATGTGTTCTGTGTATATGTACAAGCTTATTGCGTTGTTAAAATGTCTTTCCTGTGAGTCATTAAGTAGATGCGAAAGTTGCTGGCTTAAGTAATTGGTTTCCAAACCTTGTCTGGGTTTTGAACCAGTGCTAGTCCCTGATAAAACCATCTCTGGTATTTAGTGAATACAGGAAAATAGAAATATAGTGTTTTTCATTAAGCTAGATTTATTTAATTTACATGATCATCCTTTAGTCTGAGAATATATCCTTCTAAATATGCCAGTGTTTAAATGTCCTGTCTTTTTTTAATGAAGGACAGTAGATAGTATTTCCAAACACGGCCATGATAATATTGCCCGTACCACACAGCGTTTTGCAATGTGACTGTGTCACTCTGTTATGAAAAGGCGGAATCTTTTTTCCATCCCCTTGAATCTGGGCTGGCCCTATGACCTGTATTCAGTAGCAGAACAGAGCCGAAGTAATGCTGTTTAATTTCCAAGGCTGAAACTTAAGAAATCTGTAGCTCCCACTCTCATTTCACGGGATGTTTCCTCTTGGAACCCAGCTACTGTCTGGTGAGGAAACCCCAGTAGCCACATGGAGAGATGCACGCGGAGGAGAAGGAACGGCCCAGGCTGACAGCCCCAACTCATTGCCAAGTTGACATGTGAGGATCTCTTTGGTCTTTCAATCATCTTAGCTGACACCATGTGGGGCACACATTCTTGGCCAGCTGAGAGAGTTGTGGGAAACAATAAATTGCTGTTGTTGTGAGACATTAAGTTTTGGTGTAGTTTGTTATGTAGCAATAAAGAATGAAACCGGGTGGTAACAATAGGTACTAGCCTATTACCTGATTATTTGTCTTAATGTCCATTGTTGGTAAAATAAAAATGGATAATCTGATAAGTGTTCCTTGATTTTAAAAAATGACTCTTTGGTTCTGTGAGGTTGGGTTCCTGGAAACCCCTAGACTTAATGGACCTTCCTTTCAATCTTGATGTGCTAGGAGATGTCCTCTCTCTTGTGTATCCACATACTTTTATTGCCCTTGCCAGATGGAATAAATAGTACTTTCCATTGTCTTTTCATAAAACTAGGATCCTGGAACTATTTTAGTGTTTCTCACATGATTTTTTAAGAATCTGCACTTTCACTTGGTAAAAACATAAGGACCAGGAGCGCTGCTTACCATTTTTGTTTCTTTAACATCTTTATTAGTGCTGGACATGTAGTGCATTCTTAATAGCCTAGTAGAACAAAATTTTGCTTCTTTTTAAAACTTAAACTTTTTTATAACATCATTTCTGGCTCTCAGTTACCAGCAGGCTAGGGGAGAGTAGCCCATCATATGCATAGACGCTTCTCTAATGCAAATGTAATGAGAAGACAGAGTGTTGAAGAAGGGGAAACCACCATGCCTATGTGAGGAGTGAAATAATCATAGCTGTTGAAAATGTCTCCCAAATAGCCCTGGCCTGTGTGGCTCAGCTGGCTGGAGTGTTGCCCCATAAACCAGAAGGTAGCAGGGTCCATTCCAGATCAGGGTATATGCATAGGTCTGGGGGTTCAGTCCCCGGTCAGGGGATGCATGAGAGGCAACCGGTTAATGTTTCTCTCTCACATCCCTTCTTCTCTCTTTAGGATCAGTGGGAATGTCCTCAGGGAGGGATAAAAACAAAAAGAATATATATTATATATAATACACATTATTATATATTCTCTAACATCTATATCTGTATCTATATCTATATCTAATCATCTATCCCCCAAATATCAACTTCTTGTACTCCCAGAAAAAAAGAGGCATAATTCTCTGTCAAAGCTGAGGAACTTCTGCAAAACACTGGAGCAAATGATAATTAGCAAGAGCCAGTTCTTTCAACCTGAAGGTTCCTGTTGGCACAGAATAATCCACAAATGGAAGTTTGCCCTATTGATGGATATTAGTGATGATGTGGATGCTCATGTCCTATTTTTATATGTAGCCTAAAACAGACTAATTTTATCTGATATTCTTAGACACTAAATATAATTGAACCAATATTAATTGAACCATCCACTGATTATACTAGAATCATCTATTGATTATATCTAAGAAATTACATGATTTCAATATTTGATTTAAACACCTATATTCAAGTTAGTGAATTCATTGTTGAGCAAAACAATTACTATTATGCACTTCTGTGAGTTCTTTGCTAGTGATATAAGGTTGCTCACATGCTGGAATTTGACTTGGTTCTGGTGGTGGTGAGGGTGGTGGTGGGGGTGTTGAATGTCTTGAAATTCATTTTATGTCCACAGATATTTCTCTCTTCAGAAATTGTGCCTGTGATAATAGCCTTGGCTTTACCACTGAATATTGCAGAAATGTTTCATCTTCATCTTCATGGGTTTACATGGACATTGAACAACTGAGTTGCCAAAATTGCTGAATATGTGTAAAGATGTGTTGAGTCTGCATTTTTTCCTTAATTGAAAATGACTAACTTTTGCCATCATTTTAAAATAAAGGTCTTTTGTAAAATTTAAAATCTGCTAATAAATTGCAAACTCTTAAGACTCTTTCATCCTTTATTAAATGCAAAGATCCACTGGTTTGATCTAAAGTTTTAAGATACCAAGAGATAAATGACTATGGACTGGAAAGCACTTTAATTCTGTGGTTTGGTTCCATATTACCAAGAGATCTGAGAGCATCACTGCAATGTTCCTCCCCAAAGAATTCATTCATAAAGAAACCAAAAGGAGAGGAAGTGGGAGGTCATTGGGCAATTCTTATTTTTGTAATAGACCCTAGGTTAGCTTTGACTTTCTTAGATCTGATGATTCCCCATCATGAGAGGAAACATCTTTAACAAATTAGGAGCCTTGTGGTAGTTAAGTATAGAAATTCCCTGACCCATTTGATGAATTAAACAAAGCACTTTCTTAAAAGAGAAAAAGGAAACATTTTCATTTTAGATGTTTATTTTTTCAATTATCAAGCCACATTTATTTGATCTGAGGACCACTGACGTGCTGAAACCAAGCATCATTTCCACAGTCTGGTCTCATGAGTTTGGAGGTGGGAGTTTATGAATACATTGTTAAAGATACTTTATTTGTGCATAAATTCTGATTTAACACATGATAATCATTTTTGCATGATCAGGTAAATACCATTACTTTTTATTAATATTCTTTTGGTTGGATGATACTATATATCTCATACCTTGAAGTTAGTATTATATTGAGTCAGTGAGAGTGAAAAAATAATTCCAGTACAAATGAAAATGAAGCTAAAGTGATATCTGTTGTGGAATGGTCACCAAAGAGTTTCCACAAAGGGATAAAACATAAAATGCAAACATGGAAAAGGCAAGTGTCCTATGGTTTTCCAGACCCACGAGGGCTTGTGTAAGAGTCCATGTAACTTCAAAAAAGGCAAGCAGAGACCACAACTGTTAAGAGATATTCTTGACTGGGAGTTATCAATAGGGTAACCGGGCAAGGTCCAATTGGCCATTGTTTTCACAAGCACTAAGCACAAACTAGTGAGCCTTAAGAGCCTTAGTGTCCTTGGAGCCTCCCTGGCTCCTCCCTTTCAGGTTCTGCAGGCTCCTCCCTAGAATGTTCACCAAGTTTCCACTGGTCCCTGCCTTTGCTTCTATCTGTCCCTGCTCCTTCCTCCTGTCATCCCCCTCCAATACACAAAACCACATAAATGCTAAACTCATCTAGTGCTGCATTCACAGTGCATTTGAATTTCTGGTTTTGGGAAGTGCCAGTGTCCTCTGAACTTTTGCCTGGATCCCTGATTTCCAGCAGTGCAGCTCTGCCTCACAATGCCAGTTCCCTCATTTCTCAACACTCCCTATTCCAATTGTCTCCCAGAGTGCTCTCAGAGACCCAGAAGTCACAGAATTCAGTCCGCCTCATTTCAAGGGAACACCAGTCACAACAAGGCTTCCAAGGATCCAGTTCAGCCCCTTACATCTTTAGGAAACCACCTCAGGCTCTGAACTCCACCTAGAGCTCTACAAGGAAGGACCCAGCTCCTCATCCTCAGAGCTTCATTATATGAACCTAAGAACTCTCCCTAGAAAGTAATTAAAGGTTCTAGGCTCCCCAGAATCATGTAGTGGTTCTGCTTCCTGTCCTCAGCTACCAAATTTCCACCATTCCAGTGTTCACTATGGTACCGATATCCTGCAGACACACAGCTGTATCCCTGGTAAATGGTGTAAGCCCTATGCAGCCCAGAGGAAGAAACTATGAATTTCGAGACAAACAGTAGGCCATGAAAACCATCTGGGTCGAGAATGTGAGCTTAGAATATAAGAAGGATGGTAAAAAGTAAATGAGTAAAGGCGAAGATAGCTAACTTTGGTTTTAAATTACTGCAAGAATAGACCAGTACAGAACAATGCTTCTTTCTGGATTAAGCCAAGACATGAACAGTTTAGAGATTTGGGCTCCAGACAAGGGAAGTGCAGGAGACAGATAGGATATAATTATGATATGATTTTTAAATTGCAGGGTCAACCTAGGATGATTTCCCACAATGTTCTCAAGCCACAAGAGGTAACTCTGTAAGCAAGAGAGATACAGTAATAAAACATCTGTGGCCAAGGGAAATTCTGCTTTGTTTTCAAAGTTCAGGAATCAGCAGAGTCTAAATAATTGAGTAACTTAGAAGCTAGAACTATGACTCCCAATAGCCGGCCCTGAACACATTCTAGGTTTGTTGGAGGGGTCTACCTGGGGAATTTTTTAAAAAATAGGAATAGCTGGACTCCAAATCCAGAGATTCCCATTTGGGCAGTATGAGGTGGGAACAAGGAATATGCCTTTCAAAAAAAATGCCCCTAGTAGATCAAATGTGCGGCCAGAATTACCACCCACGGGGCCACAGGCCACAAATTTTGAGCTCAGTGACATATGTCTCCTGCTGGTTTGTTGGCTCAGTCTCAAAATGTCTAGAGAATGAAACAATATGGAGCAAAGAGCACAATGCGTAGGTGTGTGAATGTGTGCATGCTTATAGTTGGAGCAGGGTAGACTGACTAAAGAAGATAAAGAAGAAATAGGCACCAGTAAGCAAGCCTAGGGTTAGCTGACAAGTTGCAAGAAGAATGTGAAACTTCCATCACGAAAGAAAAAAATATCCTCAGAAACAGCTGCAAACAAAATTTTAAAGATATTGGTGAAAGACAGAATGGCGCTCTAGAGCTGAGGCAACTGAACCATCTGTCACTCGCTTCATCACGCTTCCAGTTCCTCAGCCCAGGTGTCTACAGTTACGTTTCCCCACCTCACCACTCACCACTTCCCACCTCACCTTTCTCCTCCTTCTCTACTGACACTGCATTTCCTATTTTCAAAAGCCCTTCAGCATTTTCATTGGAAGACAGAGTAATCTGTTAAAAAGACTGGGTATTTTGGAGCTAGTCTTTCCCGGTTCAAATCCTCATTGAAGTCCTTTCTTAGTCAGTTTGAGCTGCTATATAACAAGATACCATAGACTGGGTGACTTAGACTATAGAAACTTATTTCTCAAAGTCTGGACCAGGCTGAAAAGTCCAAGATTGGGGTGCCAGCAGGGTCAAGTCCTGTTGAAAGCTCTCTTAACTGGTTTGCAGATGACCATCTTCTTGCTGCATCCTCACACGGCACAGAGCAGACAGAAAGGGAGAGAGAGAGAGAGAGAGAGAGAGAGAGAGAGCAAACTCTGTCCTGTCTCTTCTTAATCAATTTCTTCTTGTAGGCTCCACCCTCATGGACTAATTACCTCCTAAAGGCCTCATCTCCAAATACTATCACATCCCAAGTTGATTTCAAGATAAGAATTTTTAGGGTTTCAGTGTATGAATTTTGGGGGAACACATGCATGCTGTCCATAACCATCCTTTACTGGTTACCCTGCCCTGGGACTAAGGTTCCTCATCTGTTAAGAGGTTTAAAATGTACTGTGCTTGACTTGGGGTGGTGAATGCACAATACGATATATAGATGATATATTATAGAATTGTACCCTTGGAACCTATATAATTTTATTAACTACTGTCATTCCAATAAATTCAGTTAAAAATAAAATAAAATTCACTGTGCTAGACATTTCATAAATTGTCTCTGCTGTTTTCATGTATCCTTCTGTGATTTTAGACACTATACAGCCCTTCTTTCTTGAAATGGTCTTCCTCTTGCTGTCCTCAGTACTACACCACCTTCTTTTTATTCCTTCTCCTGCAGTGGTTCCTCACAATGTATGTTTTAAAAAATCTCCTTTCATCAAATTGTGTGTTTTTCCCAAGACTGCTAAAATACGACTTCTACTTGCAAGACTTTCCTTTTGTACCCTCTTCCAGGCAGACCCGGGCACCCATCCTGTGAAGTCCCCTCGTTCAGACTCCACAATGCCTTCAGCACACTAATCACAGTGTGGTGTTTTCTTTCTCTCTCACCGGATGGTGAGCTTCTGAAGGGAAGGGACTGGTAACCTGAGAACATAATTGGTGCTCAGTAAATATCTTCAGGAGGGAGAGATGAAAGATTAAAAAAAGGAAGGCCCTTGTCCAAATTGTGTTTAGTGGACATTGTCTAGTAAATTCTAGTTATCTATCCCTTTGCCAGGGATCAGTTTGAGGATAGATCTATTTGGACCAGTGAGACTTAAGGTGAGATGTACTTGAACCTTTTAGGAAAAAGTTTTTCTGTCCTGCTGGGGGTGAACAGGGAAGTTGTGGCCCCAGTGCTGGCTGATAGCCATCTCATGATCTGGGGGAAAGTAAGCCTCAGTGCTGTGGATACCAGAGTGGGGATATCGAAGGAGCCCAGGTCTTAGTATTGCTGAGTTACTGATTCAACCAGTCCTGAAGCCTGTATCCCTCTGGACTTGATGTTATGTATGAAATATATATATATAATATGAGACAAATTTGTTTAGTACCAGATTCCATGATGCATTGCCCATTGTATTTCCCCTTCACAGAACACGTTATCATTTAGTATTTCTGAAAGGTCCTGTGGGGAAGATATTAGTCCATTTTTTCTGTTTAATCCCTTGAACACTTAAATTTCTTCTCCTTCTTTTTAATGCCACAACTATTGACACCATCTTGAGAAATGCTGGAATAAATATGTTATTCTCTTCTTTGAAGTATTTGAAAGAAATACACTTGTATTTCTTTTCTCCTGTTTAAATTTTTATCATGTTTGAGTTCTTGCTCAAACCCAAACTCCTGGGAATGCGCTATCTGAGTTGTGAGTGGCAACTCTCTCTTCAGAACAACTATTCCAGCTGTAACATGTGTCACTCATTCTACAATCCTTGTGCCATTGTTTCATCATGTGTCTATGCTTTAGCTCACAACAAGAAAGCTATTATATGAAGATGTTCAAGGTTTTTCCAGAAAAAAATCCAGCCATTATTAATATAGCAAGACTGAGAATGGTTTGCGGACACTGATGTAACCTGGCAGTCAGGGAGAGTGGACTGGATGTGCATGCATGAACAATGATGACTTCACTGTACTAGTAGTGGGGGCAGTAGTTCACCACTGAGTGAGCATGTGTACTGGATAGTCAACACATTCAAAATGAGTGAGCAAGTAGAGAGAAGAATCTGCATCAAATTTTATATTAAACTTGAACATTCTTCTACAGAAGGCCACAGGTATGGGCAACTGGTGATTGGCAACTTCATCACCACAGTGCACCTGCTCATGCATCACGTCTTATGTAGAGTTTTTTTGCAAGATAAAATCTGGGTAACTCGGCCCCCCTTGAGCCCAGATTTGGGAACCCACAATTTCCGACTTTTCCCAAAATTAAAATTACTTTTAAAGAAGAGATTTTAGACCATTGATGAGATTCAGGAAAATACACCAGGGCAGTTGATGGTGATTGTGAGAACCGTGTGAGGTCCCAAGGTGCCTACTCTGAAGGGGACTGAGGCATCATTGTCCTATGTACAATGTTTCTTATATATTGTACCTTCTTCATTAAATGTCTCTTTTTCATATCACATGGCTGGATATTTTCTGGACAGATTTTGTAAACTGTGTCTTTTTCTGCTCTGTATACTTCTGAGGCCGAAAACACTAGCTTAAGGGTCAACGACCCAGCCTGCTGCTATTATTCCCGTCATTTATCCAGGCAATATCATGCAACAGGTTCTAGTACATTACTATAACCTATGTGTCTGGAACATCACATGAACTTGATGTTTATTGACCTTGGCAGGTACTATTCAAAACCTTAGAGCCCAGTGGTGAGCAGGTAGGCAGGCCCCAGGCCACGTCACCTTGCAGTAGCAGTGAGAAGCACTAGAGAGGAGCAGGCAGAATTCTTGTGCAGACACACGCCAGAGAAGCATTCACCAGGTCTTGAATCAATTTGGCAGTTGTAGGAACAGAAGAGTAGATGAATTCAGAAGTGTTTTAAAATATTTTGCCCAAAGACTTGGTGAAGGGTAGTGATGAGCTGCAAAAGAACTACACACCAAGGTGTGAGGAAGAACAGAACAATCATAAGTTGTTCCATTTAATTTAGGTTTGGTTCGAGATAATGATACAGTTATAAAGTCTTACTGATCCTTGAAGGCATAAGTCAAATCTCACCTCCCTCTTAAACCACCTCTCAAGCCATTGGTGATTTCACCATTCTAGCCCAGTTTCATGAACCCCTAAGCTCCTGTTCTGCTACAGCACAGTGATTTCTAATATGTCTACATTATTATCCACATTATTATAAGACAGTAATGTCTTCCCATCACAAAAAGTTTTTATGAGCTTTTTATTTGTAACTTTGAAAGAATACAGTTTCCTACAGCAGCGTCTAAGCACCTTGTATATATGTTGTCTAAGCAACCTTTGCAGCTGCCCGATCTCTCTTGAACTTGATCTCAAGTTCAGGACTGATGTATCTCAAGGAGAAGAAGAGGGAAGGGTGGCTTAGAATAAGATCAGGAGATTCTTACAATTTTCTCAGTGGCCGGAAATGTCCTTGGCATCTGCAATGTGTTTTTGTAAAATATCTGGAGATTTCAGCATAAAATAGTCCAGGTGTGCCTAGCCCTTCCTTTCCTATTTCTCCATTAAAACAACAACAAGCAGCTGATGAGTAAATTGCACCAAACCATGGACATAAAGTGCTCACTTCCTTGGTGGTGTCATGAAACTATGCATGACCAAATGAATCAGCAAAGAGGGAGGACCATAATCCGTCCCTGCAGCAACCACCCAGGAGCAGGGCTGGCAAGCTCTAAAGAGCTACACAGAGCCCCTCATGCTGGAGGTTGGCTTGCTGAGAAGAAACTGGGGTTTCTGGGGGGAAGAAGTGAGTGAGCCACTTGGAGGTTTCTGGGTGGCTTTTCAGGAGCTGGAGGAATTAACTAGCAATAGCGCTATGGAAATAATTAAGTTCAGAAGCGAGATATCTCAACAGCTTGAGAGAGTGGCTGCAGACCTATGGAAGTAGGTATCTTCCATCTATCTCTTCACCTGAGGAATTTTTAAATGCATTTCAAAGGGAAACTAAACATGTCTTTTAATTCTCCTGGCTGAAAACAACAAAAGCATGTATTGTGCTTTTTCTCTTAATTATTGGATAAAGAAGGGATGCGGTTCCATTATGTCTGTCAGGCCCCCTCTGTTTGGCATTGCGGTAATTTGCTGGCATCTTCGTCTCTATGTGAGGGACACCACATACCACCCTGGTTCCCACCAGCATTAGAGGTCTGTTTCCTCTTTGTCTTCCTTCTGAACCACCACTGCATACCTTCCACCTCCCCAAATGCACTGTCTTGCATTATTCAACTAAAAAGATGCTTTACCAGCACCAGAGTCCTCAGATGTGGTTCATTCAAATAGCATCTTACCAGCAACTAAACAGTAACTGGCATCCATCAGCCTCTAAGGAACAAGTGAGCTCTGAGAGAGGAGACCGCTTCAGGCTTAAACAAACAATAAGAACATGCGCAGATTCCAAAAGAACACACACCAAATCTAATAAAGATTGGTGCCACTGAAGGCTGCGTGAGTGGGTGATGCTGGACTTCTTTAGTTTTTTTTTCCTGGGTTGTCTTGTATAGGTTTGTCTCTAGAAGTCATGGTTCCAAATCTACTCTTTCTGTGACAGTGAGTTAATTCGGCTTTGATTGTGCTTCCTCTTGGTGATTTAGAGCTGGCACTGGGTGATGAGGGGCTTGTTAGGTCTTGTTGGCATAGAGCCAGAGCGGGGAGCTTCAGCTGAAGCAGTTCTCAGGTTCAGTGTCTCCCAGCCTCCTCCCATGGCAAATGCCTGGGTGGGCTGGGCCACTGGGGCGTTGGGTTAAGGGCATGGGTGAAGGTTGCCTATAGGAGAAGCTTAAAATCACTGCTTCACTGGTAGTAGCTAAAGAACTTCATGAAATCTAAGTAGTGCTTGTACTGACAGTCTAGAGAGGTGGGCTTCTGAAAGGCTTCACAGGGGAAGAGATATTTGACCTGAGTCCGGAGAAAAGCAAGACATCATTATTGCCCTGAGGAGACAGGAACGGAGCAGGAGCCCAAATATGGGGTGGGGCATGAAATTTTGTGGCGCAGTCAGGTTTTCTCGAGGTAAGTGCAAACTTTACAAATTGCAGACAGTGCAATAAAGAAAAGTGTTCTCTTACAGACAACATTGGGAAGAGAGGAAAAGTTTAGCTGTTTGGGAGCAACACAGGAGAATTCGGCTTGAAGATTTTTCTGATTTCACATTTTCTAATTTTTTTACATTCCGAACTCTCAGATTCTCCTGCATTCTATTTTTTTAAATGCACAGTTGTCATAGCAGAGGGGAGGTAGGAGAGGAGAGAGAAGGCACTCAGGTTCAAGGGAGCAATAAGGCAGGTCTCCTCCGGGAGGGCAGCCTTTTGAGTCTTGGTGGTGGGAGCGAGGAAGGCAGGAGAAGGGCGGCTTCTCTTCTCTTCTTTAGGAATGAGCCTGCGGCAACTGCCGCAGCTCCTTCCCACAGTCCATCTGAGCGCTGCCCACGGCTGCCCCTTGCCCCTGGATTCCCACGCTGTGCAAGCCCAGCACATTGGGCTGTTCATTTGAACGTGCCCGAGGTCTCCAGAGGAAAAGGAATGAGCAAAGCGAAAGGAATAGCAGTCCTAGGAACTGCACCCAGGCCAGCTACTTGTGTCAAAATGAGGCTGAATCCTCAGTCAGCAGGTATATTGAGTTAACAGATGTAGCGTGGGAAAGGGGGTTGAGTGGGTGGTGGGGGGATAGCTTCTTGACATTTTCAGAACAAGGAAAGAAGGCAAAGAAGAGTGAAGGCTCCATACGGCCCTCAGCAAATGTCCATTTTTCATCTTGCTTTTCTGTGTAAATTGGGTTTCCTGTCCTTGACCCTAAATTACTTGATCCTGTCAGGAGGCAGCTGCTCCTGTAAAGCCCTGTGCTGCTCAGCAGATGCCGGGGGTGGGAGTAGGGGTGTGGGGCCAGGAGGTGGCCACCCTGACTCCAAGTCAGGCTGTCGCCGGGTGAGCAGTGGCAGCGAGAGGTCCTGTGAAAATCGTCTGGACTGCCTCCGCTGGCCGTCCTCCAGCAAGAGCTGCTCCCGAGCCTGTTCTCAGGCCAACTCAGTCCAGAGGGTCTAAGAAGGAACACAAAATGCTAGTTTTTTTTTTCACTAACCTCAAAGAGATCCTTTTATGGGTAGACCCATGCCCTGCCTCTTTTTAAAAAATTCCTGTTGGGAAGCTGACCTCTCTTGACCTGGGCGAAGCAACAGGTGACCCCCTCGGAGAGTGGGCTGTTGTCAAAAGCAGCTCTTGTCTCTGGGGTCTCAGGGGAACTGAAGACAAATAAAGCTTTCAGCCTGAAAGGACACAGGCGTTGCCTTAGGACATGCCTTTGAGTTTGCTGTGGGACAACAGTGGGGCTCTCAGCCTCACAGAGAAGGCGTAGCTGGCCCTTCAGCTTGAGAAACTCATTGGGTTTTGTGCTATCATGTTGGCAAACAGGAGAGCAGAATGGGTAACTTACCTTGTGGAAAAAATTCTTTGGGTTTTTCCCAAATACACCCAGAAGCATTTGGCTTAAAAATTTGCTGGCAATGCAGTCTCCTCTGTAGATAGTTATAGAGAGGAGATTCTGAGTTCGGTCCGGACTTTCAGCCTCACTGAATGGATGAGAAATGATGCACGAAGTTAAAAGAATTTTTCATAAAGACTGTGGTGTCTGGGATTTTTCAAATCTTCAAGAAAGCATGACTTTGCTGTTGTCAATTTATTAAGTCATAGTTAAGCATCATTATATAAAATGAAATTCAAAATTGGTCCCAATTACCACTCAAATGTCAGTAATGGGAGGTACAGATCTTATTTTAGGAAAGGGCTTACAGTCTTGCAGCCACATAACTGAAAATCAAACGGTTTGGTTATTTGGGATGCTCATGCATTTGAGTCCGTTTTAATGGCCTTCTTTGGTCGGGTATGTAGAGCTCCATATTTACGTTCTACGTTTGAAGTGGTAAAAAGAATGGAAGCTACCAGAATGCTGGGTTCTTTTTCTACTATTAGGAGACTTGGATTTGATGAATCACTTGTCCCTATGTTATATTTTTATTCTACTTTCAAACACTTGTTCATTTTATTTTTATTTTATTAGGCCACATTTCTTTCATATAAATATATATTTTAAAAATGAATTTAGCACTCATTTAGTGTCTTGCACTAAATTAATCATTCCAATTTGGTAATACAAGGCACAGTGGTTGTCACAAGTGACCTATAATGTTGAAGGAGAAAGCAGCAACGGTGCCACACACAGAGGTCTCACAGGCTGGAGCATTTAGGCACCAATTGTTGCACTTGATCCAAGAAGATGAATAACAAACAGTATGACTTTGGGACTTCATGTTAATCCAGAGCCAGTCAGAAGCAGGGTCAGATCTCATACCCAAATCATTTGCTTCCTCCTCCTGTGCTTTTCTGGACATTGGTAGGGAGCCTCGGGAAACCTATTGGCAATTCAAAAAAAAAAAAAGTCACGAAGTTCTCACTATGCTTGCTTGCATGTGAAGAACTGAGTCCTGGCCTTAAGTGGCCGGTAGACCCTAAGTCACTCATTAATGCCACATATCTTCTGTGTCTGCATTTGTGAAGTGGGGATACTCAGACATAAGTTATTCTGCAGCTGTTTCTCAGGGATAATATAAAATGGTAGTCATTTACATAGATATTGTTCTTTACGGTTTACAAAACTCTCTATCATATAAAGGAGCTTTGAAAGGAAAAGGACCGTACCACTGCTAGTGATTACTATACTTCTCTTCTTAGAACTTCAGTTTTCCCAACAGCCAAAAAGATGACTCATAGCTGTTTCAAATATTTAACAGGAGTTTAGAAAGTTTGAGCTAAAGAGGTGTTCATTAAAAAAATATTTATTGTGCAACTATTATCTTCTAGGCATTGTATCAAGTACTAAAAAGGTGAGAAAAACTGTATCCTTTACCTCAAAGAGCTTATAGTTTAGACAGGGAAACAGACTTTAAAACTAAAATAAGATCTATTGTACAAAGTGCTAGAAAAGAAGTTGAGACAGAGCTTCAGGCTTAGGGCAGCCAAGAGAAGCTATTCCAGAAAAGCAATGAAGACAGACAAGAGAGTAGAGATGGACAGAAAGGCTGGAGATGCAAGCGATATATTTCTGAGGTAGATGAGACTCTCTGTGTTTAAGGGTAGGGCTATTTCTGTCTTCACCAGACACCAATATCTGTGCTAGGAGATAAAGGGAGGAGAGAAGCAGCTTTGATGTTCAGTTTGGGACAGATTGGGTTTAAGAGACCTTTAGGCCAAAAGTGGACTCCTAGCAGGCATTTGGATAGACATTCCTCAAAAATTAAAAATTTGGAGATCATCTTTTCATAGTCAATAGATGGAACTAGGGAGTGAATAAGATGATGCAACTGGATCATCATAGTAAACAGGAAAGAGGGTCAATGACAGTACCTAAGGGACACTAATGTTTGAGCAGAGTATGAAGTCCACAGTGCAAGTAAGAATGTGATTATAGGGAACAAAAAAATTGAGAGTGTTATTCCTGACACTAAGGTAGGAAAGAGCAGGAATGAAGTCGATTATGCCCAATAATGCAAAGAAGTCACATAGGATAAAGGCTGAAAAAAAAAGTCACTTGAATATGACAGTTAATAAGATGTTGGTGATTTTGGTGGAATGTTAGGAAGGGAAATTGCACTGCAGTGACATGAGGGATGAACTGGAGGAAAGGAGGTAGAGACAAACATACAGTTTCTGATTTGAAAACATCCGATTTCAAGCAGTTTGACTAGGAGAAGCAAGAGAGCAATAAGGCAGAGAGCAGGGAACTGGATTGGAGAATACCTTTTAAGATAGGAGTGATTTAAGCAGGTTTAAGGCTGATAGGACATATCCAGCAAGGAGGGAAAACTTGAGGATGCAGGGAACAGAGGGGGACTCACGAGAGCAAAGTTCTGGAAGAGATGGTGTGGTAGACAGAATAATACACAGACGTCCACGTCCTAATCCTTGAAACTTGTGAACATGTTGCCTCACATGGCAAAAGGGACTTTACAGATGTGATTAAAGATCTTGACGCAGAGATTGTCCTGGATTCTAAGTTGGCCCAATGCAAACCCAAAGGTTCTTGTGAAACGGAGGCAGGAGGCTCAGAGTAAATAGTAGATGTGATCACAGAAAAAGTTTGCACTAATGCAAGGAAAGAGACACAAACCTAGCTGAAAAAGGAAGGAAATAGATTCTTCCCTCAGAACCTCAAGCGGAACTAGGCCTGCCAACACCCTGACTTTACCCAGTGAACGTGATTTTGGACCTTTCCTGATTTTGGACCTTTATCCCCACCACTGTAGGAAAATAAATTTGTTATTTTAGGGTCCTAAGTTTGTGGTAATTTGTTACAACAGCAGTAGGAAACTAAGACAGGCAATACTAGTTGAATTAAAAAAACAAATGTAGGGATAAGCTCTAGAAGGCAGGAGAAGAAACTCCTTCCACAGAGAAAGGAATAAAGTAAAGGTAGGTGGGATGTAGATGCCTTTACAGGCGCGTGGTGTACAGGTACATATGTGTGTTTTACATAGCAGGTCAGGTTTGGAGGAAGGAAAAATGAGTTTTTTTAAGGAAGTGGTGTGACATAATATGGCTAGTTTCTCAATGAAGTAGTAAGGTTATTTTCTGAGAGAGAGAAAGCAGTCATATGGCAGGATTTAAGATGTAAATAATGAGGAGTTGGGATAGTCACTGTGGGAAATTAGAGAGAGGTGACGCAGGAAGATTTCCAAACAGCATTTGAGATAACAGGTGAGTTTGAAGAAAGTTATACTCTTGTCTTTTACTGTTTGGGCAGTTTTCTTCAGCATTTCTCAATAGTTGCACAAAAGGCAAATTGTCAGATTGAGGCAAGATTTAAGGTATATATGTGGAGGGTGGTGAATAATAGAGACTGGGGGTTCTGGTGAAGGTAGGTGAAGTGATTCAAATGGAGGTAGCCTTGGTAGGAATTGATCAGCAGGGGACCAATGGAGAAAAAGAATGGCTGTAGGAACTGAAGTCCCAATAAAGCAAGTGAATATCTGGTGCACCCTCAGTATGAGAGTGAAATAGGGGGATATATAGGAAGTTGTGAAATGATGCAGAAAAACCCAAAACAAAGAGCAATGAGATATTGTGGAAGATACAGCTGGGGCTTACTCAATGGCCATATATTTCTCTGGTCCTTCTTTTCCTTTAATTGAGACTTGATTCTGCTCAGATCTTTGTTGTTCAGGGAGTCAGCAGCAAGGATGAGCCCCTCCTCAGGCCTAGAACTATCACAATGGTTCTCAGACTTTAGTGTGTATCAGAGTCACCTGGAGGGCTTATGAAACCGGGGATTGCTGGACTCCATTCCTGGAGTTTCTCATTCACTAGGTTTTGGGTGTGGCTTGAGAATTTGCATTTCTAACAAGTTTCCAGGTGATGCTAATGCTGCTAGGCTGGAAGTGGTACTTCGAGAATTGTCTGAACCAGCCGTGGTGGTGTCATTCCTCCTCAGTGTAAGTATGGGCACGTGACTCAGTCCTGGCCGAGATAACTGAGGAGAAGGCTAATGTGGGGCTTCAGGGGCTAGTACGCAGAACTGTGCAGGAGAGAAGAAATCTTCTTCTCCACTGTACATTTTTACTCCTGAGGTCCCTAGAATGGCCATAGCCACTGTGGTGCCCTCTGCGAGTGTTCCATAGACCTACTTCATTTGTGATCGTGTTGTCTGTACTTTTCCCTTGGAATGCACTCCGTGGGAGTAGGATCCCCGAACTATGCGTGCCTTATTCATCACTTTCTTTACCCCTAGTACCTACCAAAGTGCTTGGTCTGTGATTACTAGTTGACATGAATTGATCAATTTTCTTATTTCGATTTAAGCCATTGTAAGAGGTATTTGTTGCAAAGAGCGTCCAAATTAGTGTGCCTTTCATCTTTTATAATACGATGACCCTTTAGCGACTGCTACTTTTGTGAAAGACAATAAAATCAAATTACTAGGAAAGTAAAGCCAGCAGTAACAAAAAAGACATCCAAGAGTACAAGCCCTGACTTTTCAATAGTGGGTTCAACTGCTTAGGTATTACTCTGTGGGATGATATAAAGGTTTCTAAATGATTTCCCCCAATTTTCCTGGCACTGGCTAGACAGCATACCATACTGGGAGTAGCACAGAATGGGATGACAGAGCTAGTCATGCCTCTTGATTTTTTTTTGCATCTTTTTTCTGATTATTTAATTTGCTGAAGAATGTTTGATAAAAGTCCTTTTTTGTTTTTTGCAAAGCAAGTAAGGAGCTGATTGTCTAATTGCCACACCGGTCAGTGAATTGAACCTCACTCACAGTTCAACACTGACGTGGCTGTCGGGAATGCAGATGCCACAGACCGTGCTCTGAAGCAGTGTGGGGAGCATGGGTGTGCAGGAGACAACCCTCTGCCGGCACTTGCTGAAGCCTTTCGCTGGCAACTGTCACAAGGTCCTGGATAGAAGGAGCGCAGAGTCAGTGCCCACTGTGGTGCAGCCTTAGCTTTGGCACCGAGCACTTTAAAACCAAAGACTTGCTGAAAATATCTGCATCTTCCCGTGTTTATCAGTACTGTCAACAGAACTCCTGAAATACTATAATTTATAAAGCCTTTAGGAAATTCTTGTGCTGTCTCCATTAAACATACAAGAACTGCAACTTCTCATGGAATTGCTGTTTGTTTTTTCTAGGACCAAATAGCCATGGACTCTAAGAGTTCAGTGCAACAATATCTACTGTTTTCCCACAGATTCTTTAACATTAAAGCCAGAGAGAAGTTTCAACCTTTCCCCTTGTCAGCTTTGGAGTATTTCTCTGTTTAACATTTGAAGAACTAAAAAAAGCCCAGCCACATGCTGAGACCTCAGTTTATCATCTCAGGCAGAAGTACTGGACAGAAAGCTTGCTCTTAAATGTCTTGTGAAGGTTGCCAGATTTAACAAATACAGGACACTCAGTTGCATTTGAATGTTAGTTAAACAACAAACAATTTTTAGTATGGACATTGGATGTGCCCTTGCATGAGGCATACTTACACTAAAAATTTATTCTCTGTTTCTATGAACTTCAAATTTAACTGCATGTCCTGTATTTTATCTGGTCACCCTATCTTGTGCAAATTATTTTATTTAGATGGGTCCTTTTTCTATGTCATCCCTAAGGGGATTCTTGGGAGAGGGTTGTTGTGGTTCTTTGTTTGTTTTTAGCCTCCTTTCTTCACTTTTAGAACATTGTTTTTAAAAGGCTCTCTGCCAATCCTCAGTCTGTTATCAATGACATCATTAGCATCACCATAGCTCTAAATTATGTTAAAACAGGATTAGAACTACTGACAAATTGTAAAGACGAGAGGCTCCCAAGGAAGTTAGGATCAAATTATGATCGAGAAAGGAAAGGAAGGAAATGCCAAACTTAGCTTGTAGATAATGCTCAGCATAGTGAATGCTCTGTAATGGAGTCAGACACAGAATACCCCTGGGAGGCAGGTGGGCACTCAACCTCGCATTTCACAGATGGAGAAACCTGAACACAAAAGGAATCAGTGACTTCTGGAGGGGGGCAGGAAGCAGCTGTGTAAAGGAATGGGGGAAGAGAAGAGAAAGAAAATCTTCGGAAACCCAGTCTTACCTGCCAGGGTGGGGAGAAGGCAGACATCATTGAAATGTGGATATTTTACTAAAACACTTTCCTTCTAGACAAGCCGGAGTTTTGTATCTACCATCCCACCCTTTATACACACACATCGTGGAACCAACACATTCTAAAATTTGAAAGGGACATTAGAGGACTTTATCCCAATCTCTTTGTTATATTGATGGAGGAACTGAGGTCTGACTGGGAATTGAACCTGTGACCCTTTGGTTTGCAATACAATGTCCAACCATCTGAATGACACTAGCCAGGCATATTAACAAAATGTTAATTACCCGTACTCTTTCATTTAGCAATTGTATTTCTAGGAATATATCCTAGAGATACACGTGCGTATCTATGTGAATATTCACTGCAGCAGTGTTACAATATCAAAAGATTAGAAAGTGTTTTAATATTCATCATTAAGGGACTGCTTACATAATCACATCGGAGTACCATGGAGTCATTTTAAAAATGGTAACATTACATATAAAATTAGGAATGATCTCCAAGCACAACGTTAGTTGAAAAAAGCAGGAGGAAAACAATTGAGGTATCTACCTGTCATTGACTCTGGACATAAATCAGGGAGGGCATAATCCCAGTACTGTGCAGAGACGTTTCATTATGAGGAAAGCTGGTGTGAGAACTATGTCGAACAAGGGCACAAGTGAGAGGATGTCAAAGAAATGGAGATCTTTTATTTTTTTAAGCCAATTTAGCTTGCGTTTTCTGTACTTGCAACCCAAATAGTCTAATGGCTACATCATTTTAAGGGGCTGGTCCTATGTCACCAGAATATCACAGGAAGGATTGGGACTGGGACATTGGCAAAGACACAAAACACCCCTTCCAAACGTGATGTCAAGGAGAGATGTTAAAACTATGTAGTTGATAGCAAAGCACAGTTTAGAGCACCGCATTTTTATAAACTCCTTTAAAAGGTCACTATCATAACCCCTGAAACAAATTTAATATATTTAGATGAGCCATCTAAGATTTCTCTCTAAAATTCTGTCCTAAAATATTCATGCAAATGTTCAGGACTGTGTTCTGATATCTATAACATATAGGGAGTCAGTCAGAACTGTAAGCTCATTTTTGGAACCTAAAATCATGACTTAAGACCACAAAGGAGAATCTGGGCAAAGTTGCGGGTGAAATTTTGTTTTTCCCTTGGTTTCAAGTCAGGCAAGTATCAGTGTTTTAAGTCCATGAAAAGTGAAAGTTGTTGAGGTCAACCGACAAGAATTCAGGTGAAAGATTTTCCACCCCTGTGGTCTGAACATCAAGCTGCGTAGAAAAAGCTCTATTATTCAGATCATTCCATTTGGTAACCTGGAAAAAGGGTTTTGCTTAGATTTTTGTTTGTAAACTAAACTTTAAAGTAACAAATTAGAGCACGTAATTCATCCAAAGCTAAGGAAGTTTAAGGCAAAGGAATCTCAAGATCAAATCATCAAAGCAAGCCTTTAGGGTGCTCATTTAAGATGGTTTAAACACAATTATTATTTAAAGTTTGTCTACTTCTTACTTGGTCTATCCAGGAATAAAATGGTCCAAGCCTTTTATTTGACTTATTAGCTTCCGACATTCTCTCAAGTATAATAAAGGAATCTCAAATACCATTTTTTTCCAAAAGTTCCTCTAAGCCTTTAAAGTCTCCAAATTGAAATTACTCTCTTTTTTAAAATGTTTGAATTTAGAGAGAGAGGAAGGGAGGGAGAAAGAGAAAGAGAGAAACATTGATTGGCTGCCTTCCACAGGCTCCCGCCTGGGCACCAAACCTGCAACTCAGACATGTGACCCAGCCAGGAATAGAACAGGCAACCTTTCAGTGTGTGGGACGACACCTAACCAACTGAGCCTCACAGGCCAGGCTGAAATTACTCCCTCATCAACCAGATTCATAGTTCTAAGGACTGAGTCCCATGATGATCTGCAGGAGAGGTCAACACCTTCATCTCTGATTGTAACAAGTTACAGGGCAGGGGCTGTGGAGAAGGAGGCTGCCTCACAGACAAGGGGCTCTGAGTCCTAACCCAGGAGACAGTTGTCATGCCTCTGCTCCAAATGAGAGTTGTCCTGAGAAGTAGTTGCCTGTCTTGGCCAAATAACCAATATATACCAGTGAGGTATATCCTCATACACATCAGCTGTCTAAAGAAGTAAACTAATACAGCCAAGAGCAAATTTCTTTTAAGCCTGTAGTCTGTGAGGAAACTGTGAAGATCTTGCTGAAAATGCCAGCCACTGTGATAGCACCACTAGAGTCTCACTCAGTAGATCTAGGATGGGGCCTGATACTCCACAGTTTTAATAGCTTCTTCTGTGATTCTGATACAGTGAGGAGAGTATCTCTCTCTCTCTGAGAACCACTGCTTTAGAACATGGGCATCTCTAGCCCCAGCTAAATTATGGAATACAAAATGCTGTGCCACTGGGCATCATCCTGTCTTGGATTCCAACACTTCTGGCACCCCCTGTCTGTGAATGTAGTTTCTTAAGAATAGAGACAGGCAAACCTGGGTTTATGGCTTGCTCAGCCCACACTAGCTTGGGATCTAGTACAAACACCTTAACATTCAATCCTTCATTTATTCATTCAACAAATATGTATGAAGTTCCTAGGAATAAAATCTCAACGAATCCTCATATAGTATACCTTAAGGTATAGGAGGAGGAAAACGAACACATAAGCAAAGAAACAAATAAGTAAATTTCTGAGATTGGTGAACAAGACTTAAACAATGAACGGGATAATGAGATGGAACGACCCAAGGGTCAGGGAGGGACAGTCTACTTTATTGGATGGACAGGTGAGGTCTCTTAGGGAGGGGTGTACAGCTGAGCAGAGGCCCAAATGATGTGAAGGAGCCCATCAGGCAAAGCCGTGGGGGAAGGGCAGCAGGACTGCATGACCCCAAATAAGCTTTTATGCCAAGGGACAGGAAGGATACTGTAAGATGGGAGCAGGGCTAACGCAAGAGAGAGTGAAAAGAGAAAGTCAGGTCATAGAAAAGAATGAGCGAGATTACCCAGGGTCTTGGAATGATGATAAAGTACTTAGATTCATTTCCAATTAGAGTGGAGAGCCATTCGAGCATTTGAAGCAAGCCACAGTCTCTCGTTGTAACATGGTCATGGTAACTGCTTCAGAGGGGTGAATCGCAGAGTGCTTGGTTCTTAGTTAAGGGTTCAGTAAACAACAGCTATTGCTATTCTTTCCTAGATGAGAGATACACTGCTCACCTCACCATTCTTTGCTCCTTAACGCAATATTACCCCCACAGGGATCGTACCTGTCCTGTATCTCATCACACCGTCAATGAACACATCTGCGAAAGTTACTTCTGCAGCTATATGTGGTATGGGAAGCTCCTGGAGAATGTGTGCGAGGTAAAGGTAGCTTCCCAGAGGCTGCATGATGTCCCCGTTCTCTCAGAGTGGAAGGGACTATAAGGATGATCAGTTTCCAGCTGGAAAAACTAAGAGTCTAGTAGTCCAGAGTTGAACATGTGAGTTGACCAAGTGTCTTGGATAAGATAAGAGCTCATATGCCTCCCTGACCCCCAAGAGATCTCCCTAACCTCACATGCTGGTCAGGCAACAGCAGGCTGACATCCCCAATCTTCCAACCTCAACCAAACCAACAAGGTTTCATTTCCTATGAAAACACAAGAATGTTTCTAATACCAGCTTATATTTTATGTATTTAGTTATTTATATAGTATTTCATTGTTTATGCTATTATAGTTGTCCCTGCCTTTTCTTATTTTGACCACCTCCCCCAACTCCCCCAGGCAATCCTCATATCATTGTCCACGTCCATGGGTCATGCATATATATTCTTTGGCTAATCCCTTAACGTTCTTTCATGCCGTTCCTCCTTTGACAACTCTCAGTCTGTTCCATGTATCTGTGCTTCTGTTTCTATTTTGTTTATTAGTTTATTTTGTTCATTAGATTCCACATATAAGTGAGATCATGTTGTTATTTAAAATAAAAATTAAATATGACTGGTCCGGAAAAATCATTTGTGGTTCAAGTAGTCTATCCTTGGCCAACAAATATTTTTTGAGGGCCTATCACCCTCCAGGCTCTAAATGTACTTAGTATATGGGCTTTAAACTTTTTTTTTTAAAGCAAAGACAACTTTCTTCAAACAAATTCGATCGAGGCAATTCAACAGGAAGCAACTTTTGTGAAAGCAAGGATGAGGTTCAGGCCTGAGATGGGCCTCTCACATTGGCCGTTGTGTTCTAAGGGGATTCCTGAAGGGTGTGGAGGAATTGGAGTGCATTTGAAAATTGGTGCCCTGGGAGAAAAGATTCAACGGTCCTGGGACACTGATAGAGCAAAACAACTGCTTGGGGATAAGGGCCCAAGTGCTCACTCCTCATTTAAAGTTTTTTATAGTCTTAACATTTAACTCTTTAATCTAAGTTCCTACCATATGCTGCTCATGAACCTTCCATTTCCAAGAAGCCCCAATCCCTCTTCAATTTCCCATCACTACTGTACCCCATCGTTAGCATGTAGGACATACGGGACCCAAAGTCCCACCAGGTGCAAGACGCAAGCCTACTTCACAAATGTGTGTGAGAGGTGGTCAACCAGCTCCTAGTGAAGTTGGACTGATTTACATACGCTGAAAAATAAACTGAGACACATTAAAATTTTAACAGTTTATTTGAGCAAAACTCTATTTGAAATGGCAACACCAAACCAGAAGTTGTTAACAGTGCCACACCAACATGAGCTAGGAGAAACAAATTATAGGGAAAGGTGGAAACAAAGCAGGAAAATTATTTGATTGACTATGGCTTAAAAGTTTACTTTACTTAGAAAAGCCAGTTGGCTCTTTGTGGTTTTTCTGCCCTTAGGTTTTGATTTCTTAACCTTGACACATTTACAAGCTTAAGCTTGGTTTGCTTACTTAGGCTGCTAAGACATTAGAACCACCTCAGTCTAAAGGCCTTCTCGTTTAATTAATCTAACAAGTAGAAACACGAGGAAGTGCGGAGGGCCACATTTAACAAAACAAATTCTTGCTCACATGTACTAAGAGTGTGCGTGACCTGATGTAGTTGTCCTAATTTCTCCAAGTTAGCTATTTTTTATTCTATAACTAATGCCTGGCTTATCCAAGAATGGCATGTATTGGTTCTCAATAAATGCTGGTTTCCCCCTTTCACTTTTTGCTGTTGAGTATCACAGCATTTTCTATCTGGGAGCTTTCAGAGATGGGGGAAGAGATGGGGGAGGGCTGTGCCAATAACTGTAAACTGTGCATACCCGATGCTTTCCCATGTATGTAGCTGCTGTTGAGCAAAGAACATATAAATTCATTTAAACTGATTACCAAAGTCAAGGTAATGTGTGTGTGTGTGTGTGTGTGTGTGTGTGTGTGTGTGTATTTCCCTATTTATGGGAAAAAAACACAAAATAGGTTGATACTAAGGGGTTCTTCAACTTCCAGTGAGTGGGAACAGCGTTGGGAGTTATAAAACTGAAACAAAAGTGCAGCAGCTGCTCTGGCCCTCATTTTAATCCTGTTGACTTTCAGTCCCTTCCCTGGGATGCCTCTCCCCATCCCTCATTATTGGTTATCAGTGGGTAGATAAGGACAATAGCTTTGCTTTTCTTCACTTCGCCTGAGGTGTTTCCTGGCTTCCTGCCCTCTCCCCTTCACTGTCCAGTCCCCTGGAGGGTGTCCTCTGAGCGGGAGAGCGATTCTGAGTGTGGCAGCAGGCTGACCACCGAGTCACAGCCTCTGTCTGTGGTGACGCTGGCCTCGACCCGTGGGAGACAGCCCCTGTGGCTGCGTCTGATTGCTAATGAGCTTTCTGGTGGCCGAGCCTTCTCATCAGCACCATTTGTTTTTACAGGCGGCCCTTGTGGACTTGACGCTTGTTTCCCTTGCCTGTGAGGCGCTCCCAAGTTTTTCCTCTCTGGGCCTGGCTGTCTCCTTTTCTTTTGAGACTGTGTGGGAGCTAAATTTAAACTTGATTAACAACATTTAGTCCAAGGAGGTCAGGATACTATTTTCATGTTAAATGCTGCTCTTTCTGGATCCCTTTTGTTTTGTTTTGAGACACAATAGGAGGACTCACAATGAGTGCCCCTCTGATTTTGTTGCTATGGTGTGAGGGGGAAAAATCAGCAGAAACTGTTGAGCTGTTTGGTTCTGACCAGAGATGGAGAAGAGAACTAATACCTTTTTGTGAGAACATACTTTACTGTTGTCCACTGTAGCTGAAAAAGCTCACAAATACTCTCAGGGATAAAATTTTGATTTTACTTTTAAGCAACTTCTACTTTCTATTTGGGGCCCAGCTTCAAGTTAGTTGCTCAGGAAAACTCCTTGACTCCCCAACATGCCAAGCCTAGTATTGAGGGTCGATCTCCTTCTGCACCCAGGGGTGCTTTCTCCCTAGCATTTTCTGAGGACTGATGAAGCCATTCTTCATCATCTCCCTTCTGTACTAGATTGTAAGCTCCAAGAGAGGAGGCACAGATTCTCTGGTTCTCCGCCCAGGGGACTAAATACATAAAGAAACGCTGGCCATACCATGTATGACAATAGGATTCTTGCCCTCAGCCTCTACAGCAACAGGTTCAGAAAGTGAAACTACAGCTTTTTGGTCCAGATGGTCAGCAGGATTGTCAGGGCTTGGTCAATGACTGCCAGTTTCTCTAATTTTGTATCCATTTCCAACTCAGGACGCACCAGAGAAAGCAGAATATGTTCCTCAGACCCATCACTTGCCCCACTCCCAGTTCACCTGCCTCCAGCTTACTCATACCAACAGCCTCAGAGCTTAGCCGAAGCCTTCTTCCCCCACCCTCGCCACTATAGTGCTTTCCCACTCCCTTGCCTGCTTTGAAGTCTTTACTAAATAGAAATGATGGTGGCTGATGCCTTTTGCTTTTAGTAAGTGGCCTCTGATTGTTTTCACTTAGATTGCTTTTGTTTATTTCCATGAAATATTATCCCTTATACTCAGAATACTGTCTAGCACATAGCAGGCACTCAGGAAAGGTGAATGAATGAATGAATGAATGAATGAATGAATGAATGAATACACATCAATTCATTGCTGGATTAGAGTCCAGTGTCCCTGAACAAGAAATTCAAAGCCAAGAGGACTTGGGTTTCCACTTTAGATCTTTTAGTATCTGACCTGTGACTTTGGAAAAGCCACTTAAACTCTGCAGGTACCATTTTTCTCAAGCTGTAAGCCAGCTAGATGGTCCCATGTTTCAAATATCCCTCATAAAGCCTCTTACAACCATGATGAGCTCAGAACACCCACCTAAAGTTCCCCCAGTGTGCTTAAAGAGAAAATGTGAGTGCTTTCTCTGATAACCCACTTCCAGAGGGAAAAACAGCTTTTAAGAAAATGAGTTTGTAGAAGTAAACTAGGATAGGAATAGTTGGAGGGCCTTAGTGGCAAACAACAAACAACTTCATATGAAAAAAATGTAAAAGAAAATGATTCAATATAAACAAAGTTTTGAGAGAAGAATAAAGAAAATATATCCTTGGGGAAACTCTAGTATGATTAGCATTCTCTAAAGTTTATCCTAGAATGCAGCATCACATTTTTTGAGTTTCAAAGAAAATCCGGAGTGATTGCTTTAATTGCAACAAAATAAGATGTTAAGACTGACTTTTTGAGGTGTCTATTTTATTTTGTCATTATAAATATATGGGAAATGGGTGAGGTAAAGGAAGGTAAAGGATGGGAAGATTTTCAGAAATCTAACTTCTTCCTAGGGCAAACTCACACACCCCAGATATAGGCTGAAAACATTGCAATGTTAACTAGTCTTGTGTATGTACTCATCCCCCACAGAAGGCCAGCATTCTGCTCGTGAGATCCCTTCTCAGCTGACACACCATTCCCACAACCACTTTAAAACAAGGCTCTGAGGTCCCAGTGATGGCCACCTCAACCCTGGATGGACACTGAAAAAAAAAATCAGCTCACAGATCTCATACAATTTTTTTTCCCCAGAAAGCAACTACTTTCCAGAAGGGCATCTATTAAGCCTTTCAGGGTACAGCCTTAAGATCTAGCCAAGATCTACTTATCATAGTCCTCTTGCCATTCCTTTTCTATAAGACAAGGCCAGAATGCAGTGCTTGCAATTAGCAATAATTTCTCCAGTATGCTCCACTGACCAGAATGCCCACCATCATAGAAAAATGTGATGGTTCATAAAAAAGACACAGGGAGAATGATTTGTTTTTTTTTTTTGCAGCCAAGAACACAAACTCAGGCCTAATCTCTACCTCTTAGAAGTGGAACAGGGCACACCAGCAGAAGACTCAGTGAAATACACACAAGGGCCTGGAAAGACATGAATTACACCCCAGTATCTTTTTGCCTGTAGGGGAAATCTCCATGTGTTTGCTACATGGAAATACTTGCATTGTTTTAATCAAGCAGTCTGGGACTCAGAAAGTGTGGGGGAGTATTATCTCATGGAGGGCGAGCAGGTAGAGGAGCTATCAATAGATGCGGGCATGCTACGAGCTCCAGTGAGAACACAGCTTTGTTCAGAAACTACGGTCATGTGGTCTCCCCCCCCCCACTGCCCTCACACACAGTGCTCTATGAACTTTAATTTTGTGAACATAGCTATATATATTCTTATATATCCATCTATTTATATATAGGTTTCAGAGTTGGTTTAGGTATTTCTTGAGGTCAACCTTTATGTCTATAAAGTATTTTCTCTCCTTCTCCTGTGGATTACTCTATGATTTGTGGTTTTCAATAAATGTTACTGACTAAATCATACATTTTTCAGTCTCATAGAATTCCTTGGGGAGGTAATGAAAGTGCTCTGGGTGTATGGCTGTCCATGTGACTCTGAAAAGAGAGTCTGACTCACACGGTTGTGATGTCTTATTTACACATCAGGGGATGTATGTTTTGAGGACAATGCTACCAGTTTTCATCTCACTCATTTGTTTTTAAAACAAATATTTATCAAGTGCCTAAATGTTAAACGTAGTAGCATTCAAACATAAAAATGGAGATTCAAAATGTTAAGATAACCATCGACTGCTTTGTATTTCGGTTTTTAACTCTTCAACTAGTTAGGACCTTGGTTACCTCTGATCGCATAGCGAACAGCCTCACAACTCCAGGGCTTAACACAACAACCACTTTTTAACTCACAATTCTATAAGTTGGCGGTTTGGGCTGGATTCAGCTAGTGGTTCTTCTGGTCTCAGTCGGGCTCATTTGTGTATTTGTGGAAAGCTGCCATGCTATTTGAGGAAGTGGCACAGCGGCAAGTCTCAGAGTTGTACAACCCTACTTTCACTATGTTTACTGGTCAGGTGAAATGATGTGGTGACCAAATCGAAGGGGTGAAGAAACAAACACTTCTTAATGAGAGGAGCCATAAAATCATATTCTGAAAGTGCTTGCATATAGGGATGGGAAAATTGTGAATCATTGATAAGTCGTTTTTAAATTAAAATACATTGTTAATAATACATATTCATAATAAAACTTTCAAATAGTTCAGAAGGGTATCTATCCTCTGATATCCCAGTTTCACATGGTACCTTCTTATATATAATTCTAGAAATATTATATATATGAAGGGGACCCACAAAACCTCAGAATTTATTTTCAAAAAATTGTGTATTTATTCTTACACGTTTAAACTTCAGTCACCTTCAAAGTAGTCTCCACTTGATGCAATACGCCTATTGAAACATTTTTCCACTGCTCAAAACAATTTTGAACTCATTGATTTTTATGCCTTTTTTTCCTGGGATTTTTTTTTGTTTGTTTCACCTCTTCCACATGGGCAAAACATTTCTCTTTTAGGATTTTTTTCATTTGGAGAAAAACAAATATTGCTTGGGGTGAGATTGGAGCATGGGAGTCATGCCATTTTTGTTTTGGTCAACTGCTAAACACTCAGCATGGTGTGGGCAGGTGTGCTTGTAAATCACCCGTCATGAAATGGGCCAACATGTTGAAAGAGTCTTCAAAAAAATTCACCGAAGCTGAACACAGCCTCTCACAACACCAGCTGGTACAAGGATAAAGATGGGTTCCTAGAACACTCACCTAGTGAGGGAAGCCAGTACCACAAGGGTCCTGCCCTCCAGAAGATTCATTTTTTGAGGGGGGTCCCCCCTTGTATGTTTATACCTTTTTTCCCTCTCACTAATTAAATATTATTATATATATTGCTCTGAATTTGCTTTTTACTCAACAGTTCATCTGGAGTGTTTTTTCCTAATATTACGTAGAGTTCTAACTAATGCTCTTTTAATGACAATGTACTACTACATTATATAAATGTTCTGTAATAACCAGATTCTATTGTTAATAGATTTTTTCTTTTACCTTAGAAACTTATGGATTGAATCGTACCCCCTCCCAAGTCCATATGTTGAAGTCCGTTCCCCCAGTACCTCCGAATGTGACTGTGTCTGAAGATAAGGTCTTCAAAGAGTCAAAATGAGGGCATGAGGGTGGTCCCAACCCAGTCCGACTGGTGTCCCAGTAAGAAAATGAGATTAGGACACTCAGAGACACCAGGGATCAGCACAGAGGAAAAATCGTGTGGGGACACAGTGAGAAGGTGGCCATCGGCAAGCCATTTGGAGAGCTCTCGTAAAGAACCAAACCTGCCAGCATCTTCATCTCAGACTTCTGGCCTCCAGAACAGTGAGAAAACAAATTTCTCTTTTCTTAAGCACCCAGTGAGTGACATTATGTTTTGGCAGCACTAGCAAATACTATGCAAACAGTGTTACCCTGAATACTTTTTTACATACAACTTCCCTTATGTGCGTGATTATTTATGGAGCTTCAATTCTCAGGTGTGGAAATGCTGGGTTAAAGGGTTTGTGCATATTTTATTTTGACAAATACTGCCAATGTAGCTTCTGTGAGATTGCACTAAGTTATATTTTCACCAGTTGTGTAACAAAAGGATACACAACTGGGAATAACCCAATTTCCACACCATTGCTAATGGCAATCTTCATGTCTGACATTCTATAGATTGGAAATGATGTCACATTATCATTTTAATCTGCGTTTCTTTCATTACAAGACAGGGTATGGTTATTCTTTTATGCTTCTTGTTCATCGGTATCTTTTTCTGTGAACTACCTATTCATGTCCTTGGCTAATTTTTTGAAGTGTTATCTTTTTGCCATTGATTTATAGAAGTTCTTTGTATATTAAGAAAATTGGCCCCTTATCTCTCATATGTATCTAAAATATTTCTCCAATCTTTCCTGTGGTTTAATCACATTCAGATTTCTTATTTTTTTATGTCTTACAGACCTTTCATGTTTTTATCCAGTCAGACTTTTTTCCATTTTGGAATCTTGGTTTTATGGCATCTTTAGAAAATCTTTCTCCATTTTATATTTATTTCTTAAAAATTTAGTGCTTCTATGATTTTAGTTTCTTATGGTTAAATCCCTGTGGTATTTGAAAAGTCATGGGCTCTTTACAAACACACATTAAATTATTGTGTTTCATCACAAGTGAAAGGTAACAAAAGCAAGCAATAGAAAGCCAAAAATTTGGAAGCATGTACTATTGGTTCTTCTTCTACCTCTAATCTTTAATCTGGTGTCATGTACTGAATTGTGTCTCTCCTAAATTCATAGATATTGAAGCTCTAATCCCCAGTGAGACTGTATTTGAAGATTAGATCTTTAAGGAAGCAATCAAGGTTAAATAAGGTCATTAGGTGGAGCCCTAATGTGATAGGCTGGAGTCCTTATAAGAAGAGAAAGAGACACTAGAGAGATCTCTCCTTTCATGCGCACACTAAGCAGTCCATGTGGGAACACAGCGAGAAGGCAGCCAGCCATCTGCAAGCCAGAAGATAGGTCTCACCAGGAGCCAACTCTACTGGGAACTTGATCTTGGACTTCTAGTCTCAAGGCCTTTGAGATAATAAATTTCTGTTGTTTAAGCCACCAAGTCTATGATATTTTATTATGATAGCCCAAGTAGACTAATATATATGGATTAAGATAATTTATTTTAGAGGGATTTTATGGGGTTCAATTTAAATTTGCAAATGAATGAAGTTTATTCATAAAAATAACACAATAGCTAACTATGAGTAATGTTTAAAGATAATCAGCATTAGTGAATATTGTACTTGCATTTAGTTATTGGATTAAAAGTAACCCAGAGCAGTTAACAGGGTAGGGACAGGCTAGCTAAAGGAGAATGCCTCTTTACATTGCTGCTGCTACTGACTTGACATATGACGCACAGAACCTGCCTAACTTCAGAATAATGAATTGAGGGATTTTATACTATGTCCTATGATAGGCCTCTGAAGTACAATATTTCTTGTCAACATGGGGCAAAGGACCCAGGGGATCATACTTCAAATGATGGAAATAGTCATTAAAAGCTAAATGGCTTTCCTTCCAATGCAATACTTTAAAGATCAGAAAATTACATAAATAAATGTTGAGAAAACTCGTAAGGGTAGATAGAAGAGAATTTTCCAAGATTAAAAACAAACACAGTTCAGTTGATAGATGTTTTCTGATTTTATCCCATTAAGCCCTATACATGAATATTTACCGTTGCGTTATTTTTCAGGTGCCTGCCACCTTCTTCACAGTCTCATTGTCATTACAAACTTAGAATGTCTAGGTCTTGAAGCATGCTTTAAAAGATGGATGCCAGGCTCTGTCTTAGAATATAAAAGCTCATCTCATGAAACTGGGTGTTTTCTTATAGTTTAAATAAAATACAGTTAGCTCCTTATCAAAACATAAGAAAACAGAAGCTTTGTGATAATAGAAATTAAATGGAGTTCAATTTTTTCCTCTCTATCTGGGATGCCCTAAAGAATGATTTGATCATTACAGTAACTAGATTTCCAGATGCAACAGTCAAAAACAGCCTTTTGGATCCCTGCATGGAGAAGGTGGCCCCGGGGACAGTGAAAGGCAGTGAGCAGCACTCACTCAGTGACACCCCCCACTTTCCAACCTGCTTTAAGTCCAGGTATTCTAGGGTTTATATGGCCCAAGGAAGAAGGACCTCTGTCCATGAAATAAGGACACTGCTGAGCTCTCTCTTGCTCTCTCTCTTTCAGACACTCCCCTTGCCCCACTTATTTTTTTCAAGTACTATAAATTTCTCAGCTTCTCCCTTCCTCCTGTGAGGAAAAAAAGTCAATTCCAAATGACATATTTGTACAGCATCATTTCCTCCAAAGAGCTCAAATATATATTTTTAAAATTCTTGTTTGTATAGCTCTTGGAAAGATAGATGGCAAATATTAAGTCTGCAAGTAGGAAAATATCTAGAAAGGACTACCCAGAGATTTTCAGGAGAGAAAAGTTACAGAGCTAACCTGAGATGTTTGAATGTTTTTCTCCATACTATATCCCATTACAAAGTTCCTGCTAAAGTATAGGCTCCGTGTTCTTGTACCTACAAGTCACCCACAATACCTCTTACAAATTAAAAATTGGGATAGTGAACAAGAAAAGAGCTATTAAAGGGTCTTCAACAGTGTACTTCCAGAATTTCTAATAGGATGTGTTTCTACTCCCCACCCCCAAAATTTCTAATAATACATAAACTAATAAAAACACCCCAATGATTAATAAAGAATGACTTTTAAAGAAAAAAAACAATTAAGAGGTGCATCTATAAGGCACTGGGTCTCAATGATCATTAGAGGGAAAAATTGTAGCCTGGCTGACATACAAGATCCTTGGGATTTTCAAGCGCAGCTGGTGAAGCCATGACCGCAAGTGCTGGGTGTTTCCATGGGCCATACTGGAGAGCTCAGAGCAGTGTAGTCTTCAAAGACGCTGGCCCTTCTGGTTAACTCTGCTTACAGATATATCACAGCTATTCCTTCCTGGGACTACAGAAAAATTTGACTTGCTCTCTGGATTATTTTAATGAAATGCTGACTTTAAGTTCATGATTCTTGGAACTATCCCAATTGCTAATATAAAGAATTAGGAAAGAGACCTTCTAAATATATACCATCAGTTCCTAAATATACATCAGTATCTGAGAAAAGCTTCCATTGACTCTCTGGGATGAATTTGTTTATGTCTGTATCTATGTAAGAGCCAGCGCATGGTCTTAGAAGGAATTATCCAGACTCTGGGATCAAAGTGTACCTTTCTTATATGTAAACTAATTCCAGCAAGCCAAACAATCATAATAGGCTTTGCTGTCTTTTAAGCAACCCATACAAAGATTTTAGACCAATCTTGGAGATCTAACAAAGACACTGCTGGAAATGGGACTGGAGAGAAACACTTTTTCAATGAATGCAAAGAGACTTGTGTGATTCTAGGCAAATAATTCAGCCTTTCTAGGACTCAGTGTCGAGAACTCTTTCTGGCTTTATTATTCTGTTTTGTAATTCTCCCCAAATTAAAATTTTTTAATTCCAAAATTATTGCTGAGTACATATGGTGAACCAGTTATCTCTCGTAGCTGTAGGGAGTAAAAAAACTGAAGAATTAGATATGGTTCTTGTTATACAGGATTATGAACTAGGCAGAATATACACATGAGAAACAATGCAGTAAAGATGTAGGTTAAAGACACATATGACAGTAAGGAGAGTAACTATAGAGAGTAATGTGGCAAGAATAAAAATTAAAAAAATAATAATAATATAATTCTCAAAGGATAGATTTGACTTGAATTAAAAGGGTTAAATGCAATGTGTTCCTCCTCATTTAATTTCTTTTCCATGGGACCTTCCCATTAGTAGGACTGAAATAATGAAACTATACTGTAAGTTTTTTTAATTTAAAAAATATCAGTTCTTTTTGGAAATAGTGATAAAAGAGTGATTTCCCTGAAGTTCCAGCAGCTTTAGAAAGCTTGGTGTCTGATTATTTTTATTTTTTTATAATTATTTTATATATTTCTTATCAAGTTAAAGAAAGTGAAATATATCATATACCTGAGAATTTGTGTGTCTTGACCACGTGCAATGTGCACATGTTGAAGTGGGAACCACTGTCTGAATGTCTTGAGCTGGAAAAGAGAAAACTGTGAGTGTCAAACCTCACCACTCATTCTACATCTCACGTGACTGAGTTTAAGACTGATGCCTAGGACTGATACTTTATCCAAGCTTGCTCTCCACAAGGAGACACTGCTGGTGGTGTTTCTTTATGGGGGAAAGGAGCGCCTGGATCACCTAATGGACAGGTCGACAGCTGAAGATCATGTTTATGAAAATAGTGTCTGCAACAGGAATGCCTCCAGTCTATGACAAACCACAGACCATACCATAAAGACTGAAAAATGAAAGGGAAAAATTTTGCTTATTGAAATACTTATAGTTGGGATGAAAAATGTGCTTTCATTATTTATAAAAATAATATGTTCTGAGAATGAAGTATAGGGAAGAGCTTCAATTTTCTCACTCCTTACTGGTTTTTTCCTCATACATCAGGGAATAATATAGGAAATATGAAAACTGATAGCACGTGTACAATGGAATGGCTTGTAATTGGAGAAAAGACCATTTAAGGAGAAAAAAGAGTCGCTTATCTCATGGAAGAACAAAATTCATCGTCACTGGAAACTGAACAATGTTTAGTTGACTGGTTAGAAGCAAGAAAGCATCCATACTTGTACTCATGACTGATCAGTGGAATGCATAAAGTATTTTCACTGTTTGAAATTCATTCCAAAGAATTAGTGAGAGAAAACCAAGAATTCCAGAAAAACACATTCATCACACATTATTTAAAATCACAAGGAGTTGGAAACAACTGGGTTACTTCTATAACACAGCAGAATGGTTAAGTAAACTATGCAGATCCATATGATAAAATATTACACAACCCTTAAAATTACATTTGTGACAATTTTCACTGATGTGGGTAAATATGCTATAGTTTTAAGAAATTATAAATCCAGTATGATCATAAATCTATATAATCTATATGTGACATGCAAATATTATATGTATAAAACACTGAAAGGATATATGCCAAAATGTTATATACATACTTTTATAAATGGAAAAATATGAAATATTTAAGTCTATCAATTAAGAAGGACTGGAAGGAGCAAATATATAAAACTATAAAATTACTTGGGACATATATATGGACAGAGGCAACACTATCTTTTTCTCTTTGAACTTTGAACATTTTATATCTAGGAAAAAATAAAGACTTTTAAATTATAGGTATTGTAGATGGCCTCTTGTTATTTTGGATAAGCATATTATTCTATATAACCACGATCACAAGTAGTTTACAATCATATTTTAACTGCAAATGATTCCAAAAGGTTTTATTATAAATAAAACTTTAAGAGTTTTTTCTTCCTTGGTTCATTTTTCTTTTCAAACACATCTGACACACATGGATAAAATGTAAAAAATATTGTCAAGATTTTATTTTTCCTCTGTAGACTACTAAATGTAAATCTCGACATGCCCCTGATCAGTAAATACGAAAAATTATTTGGTGTAAATTTTTAGACCTAATCTGTATGTTGCTAGATTTCTAAGTAAAGCAAACTTAATGAAATCCCCATAAAACCAAAAAACTACATAAAGACAAAAACTAAAATATGAGGTTATAAAAATGGATTATTCTGGATTAACTTGAACTATTATACATAGCTGAACTTTTATATTTCTCTGAACCTACAGCATCACTTATTTAGTATTTCAACTTAAAATTTTGTTCCCATTAAATTTGCTTTGACCAGAAAAATCTAATCATCTAATTTTTCAGTTTTTGTTAGGGTCTCAAAATAGTATTTTTAAATAAAAAGTAGAAAAACTGAAATTTGAGTTGTACCTCTGTCCTGTAATCTCTTTATCAGAAAAATAATTTGACATGTTCTTTCACTTGTTAATGAGCAATCACCCCCAAATAAAAATATGCTCCCCCACTGTAGGCAGCCAAGCTTCTGTTCTAAGAAAAATATTTACTTCCTTGTTTTGATGAGTTTTGTCATTTGTAGCCTGTCTCCACTGAAAGAAAGCTTTCAATTCCCCCTAAGTCCACAAAATACCTCCACTTCTTCCTCATCATTATGGTTACCAGTTTATTTATCAGTTGTGGCAAATGGTAACCCTTTACACCACACTTTGCTAAATACTGTTTGCTTTAGGAACAAAGCACAGAGGACAAATATTTCAATGTGGTTTTCCATTTGGGAGGGAGTGGGACCAACACTTGAACTCCAGCTGATTCTCATCCTCTCAGCCCCATGTTAGGCAGCAGCTGAAGCTTCAAAGAGCCCTCAAGGCTCTGAGGAGACACTTGGACTGGGACTTGCACAGGGGAGGC
Organism: Tonatia bakeri; assembly: GCA_004024845.1. NCBI lineage: Eukaryota > Metazoa > Chordata > Mammalia > Chiroptera > Phyllostomidae > Tonatia > Tonatia bakeri. The sequence continues at coordinate 168,368 of PVIA01001243.1, forward strand.
AGAAATTAGACTGGATGCAATTAACCTGAGAAGTCCATAGCTCCTAGGCCCCCGGCAAGGAGAAAGTTGGAAAGACTACAACAACACCCTGAGTTAATTATTATATAAACAGCTCACAGGGGAGCAGGGGATCTTCTTTTAAGGGCCCTCTGCAAGGGACTTTTCTTGGTCGGGATTTATGCTGCTTCCAGTAAACTAAATGTGGAATGAATATTAACTCAAGCAAAATCAAAATGAAAAGAAACAACCTCTATCCAAGACTACCCAATATGAATCAAAGAAAATCCCTCTCAAACCTAAAATATTAGTGGGGTTCAAATGGTAAAGCAGAGAATGAACTCTTTTATTTAATTAAAAAATACATTAGTTAAGACCCACTGAATTGATTTCATGATGGATCCTCAGTTGGAAAGACACTGGTCTTGTGGGAACCCATTTATGAATGAGAAAAGATTTATATTTGGCTCATGGAGCCTGTGAGTGAGTACCCCAGATGTGTAAATTTTAAAGGCAGGGTGCCCTAAGAAAGAGGAAGTATGGGGTTGGTTGCGGGGCCACCAAGGAGAAAAATCTATATTGTTTTCACCACTGTTGTATTTCCTGGGGTCAGGAGCTGATGTGCAACAGTGTAGGCCATTTTAATGGTCTTGCCATTTATTTTTCCACAAATCTATCAGTCAGGTTTTAATAGGACTATTGGTTCAGGCTTTCATCGTTACCAATGGAAGTGACAAAAAGCACAGTACACATGGGGTAAAAAAGACTTTTAGGTATTGGGCAAGAGCCCAGGCTATGGGGTCAGGCAGGCTTTGAATCAAACTCTGACCCTGTCCTTTAGTAGGTGGTTATCCCTGACACTGTTTTCTCATCAGAGTTTCTTGTGACACTGTGATAGTTCAACCATTATCTCTATTGTCCCACAGGGGCCAAAGTCTGTGGAAATTTTTTCCAAGCAGTGCAAGCAAGCCCAGTGGTCGGTCTCTATGAACAGATAGACTACTGGGCTTTGAATCCCAGCTCTTGACTCGATGTTTGTCTCAGTTTTATTATCTGAAAAATAGGAATAATATTTTTTACCTACCCTAAAGGGTTTTTGAAATAATTAAATGAGTTAGTCCTTAGTACAGGCCCAGGGACATATTATATGATTAATGAATGTGACCTAATTGCAGAAATTCAATCTGTCCTTTATTGATAACTTTTGGGGGGAAAGGAAGTTAATGTTTTTTCACATGATTTCCTATATATCAGTCACATAAGTCTCTTTCTCTTTCTTATTTCCTAAAATGAGTCATCATTGGTTTAATCAAACCTCTAATGGTTATGACTCAGGCATCTCAGCACAGCGGCAAGACAATGTACATGAGTGTATAGCCAGCCAAGGAGGTGGGAACTTCAGTTTTCTACTGTCATATTCTGAAGCTATATCAAGCCTTCATCCATTATAATGTATTTCAGAAATTATTTATCAAGTATTAATCTCTTCAATCTCCACATCCAACAAGCTCGAATTCAATTTTTAAAAATTAAAGAGAATATAATCATATAAGTTAAAGGAACTTTTGAGATAAAATCAGTTTCTATCTTCAGTCAGGCGAATACCTATTCTTTGCATGACCAGTTGTCATCTCTTCTGTTCTAAAAATATCTAATAATACAGATTTCTTTGTGGAGTACTGTGGTAGCCAGCTTCCAAGAAGGCCCTAGTGATGCTTGCCTCCTAATATTCATGCCCTTGTATGATCCCCTACTCTCGAGTGTGGCCTGGATGTAGTAACTTACTTCTGACACATAGAATAGTGCAAATGTGATGTGATGTCACTTCTGGGACTAGGTTAGAGAGACTTTGTCTTCCATCTTACTCACTATTTCCCTCTTTCTCTTTTTCACTCTCTAGCTCACTTGCTGCGAGGGAAGCCTGGCTGCCCCATTGAAAAGCTCATGGGGCCAGGAACTCATACATTCAGCCAACAGCCAGAAGACAGGAGGCCTGTGCTCTCCCAGGAGTGTGATCTTGGAGGTAGCTGTTCTCCTACTCTCCTACCTGAACTGACGACAGCAGCCGCTGACTCTTTGCGGCCTAGTGAAAGATGCTGAGCCAGAGTCACTCGGCTATGCTGCTTTTGGATTCCTGACCCACAGAAGCTACGAAATAATAAGTGCATGCTGCTTTAAGGAGCTACACTTTGGGTTACTTGTCACACAACAACAAATAACAATATCAGTATCGTCATTGATACCACCGAATCCATTGACAATTCTTTCAAGAATGTCCACTTCCTCTGCAAACTGAAATTCACTGATGGTACTAGTCAGGAGTTGGGCAGGGCCTTTCTGATGATGCATAGAAGAACATGGAAAGGTGTTAAAAAGCATTGCCACACTAAAGAAGAGCACTCTGACTTCTTTGGCTTCCCCGTTCCTTCCTTCAGTTCCTGAGTTGGACTTACAGGTTACAGATTTTCTGCTCCATTTTTCATCCACATCTCTGGCACTTTCCCCACTTGGCTCCTAGTGATCAAACTTGGCTGACCCCAAACACTCCACCTCCTGGACCACAAAATCAACCCAATTCTCTAATCAAAGCTTCTTTTGAGACTGCTTACCCCCTGGTTTTGGATCTGCGCAGACTTTTATCATGCCTTCAAGAGCATTCTCTCTCTACACCTAAGGGTGACTCGAACTACTTATTTCTCAAACTAAGTAAGAACAAGTTATATCATAAGTAACTTAATAATGTAGAATTCCTGGAGTTCTAAAATAATGAGGTAATTTTATGATAACTGTCTTTTTAATGGGTTGTGAAATAAAACAATGTTATCATTTCCAATAAATTGTGAAAAATAGGCTATGTGCACTGCCAATTTTCTAAAGAAAACTTTGGGTTCTTGAAAATTAAAAGGTTAGAATTTATTGTAAAATCAATAATGATATGGTTAATTTCAACTTCAAACCAGTAAAATGTTTTCTTCTAAAATAAATTTGAAGTGCTTTCTAAATCAAGAATTTGTCTTATGCTCACAAAATAATTGTGCAACATATATTCAATGAAAAGCTATGAAAAGCAAGACGCCAGGCTAGGCTTTATGGGAACATAACAAAAATGAAACTAGAAAAGTTGGGAGTAAGTATTTTTAAGAACTTTTACCTCTAATTCCCCAACTCCTTTGTGAAATAGGTTGAAAAAACATTTTTTCCTCTCTTGCTCATATTTCATTTGAGACTTCAATCACTGAATATAAAAAATTAAAAGTGTTTAAAAAAACAAATTATATGTAACATTTTTGTTCTTCAAACTAACAGAATCATTTTGAGTTTGTTTTAAAAGTACTAAAACATGCTGTGTATATATTTCAGTTTTCTCAAATGTTTAAGGATTTTAAAGACATTTGTTTTGTATTTCTAGAATTTTTAAAAATCTTATATTTTACTCTTAGACTTACTCTATACAAGTATTTATGAGAGTATTTATTATTTAAAGCAAATAATCTCTGACAAATAAATGGTGTTTTAGGGCATCTTAGATTTGCTCCCTGACCTTGCATCCCACACCAGTTGCTTGAGAGCAGGGACTTGTATCTGTTTGCTTCAATCCCAGAACCTGAGAGTGCACACACTGCACATAGTAGGTGCTCAGTGGATAAGTGTTGATCAAAGCAATGACTGTCGACTGTAGAAGTACAGGGTTGGGGTTTTGTTGGCATTCCTGCTCTCGTGCATCCTGCCATCACATGTAGATGAATGGGAAATAGATATTCTTTCCTGCGGATATTATAAGTCTAGCTTTTAACTCCGGTAAAGGAATTATATTTTGCTTTAAATGGAAATAAATGTGAAAATGTTCTGAAACAAAGGCCTGAAGTCAAAATACAGGGGGCGGGGGGAACCCTCCCCCAACCTGTTATTTATCTTAATCTTTTTTAGAGTGAGTCTTTGCAGTCCTCAGCCCTTAAGCACCTTCTAAAGATGAACTAGATTAGATTCAGAAGGATGAAAGAAAGTCAAAGCCTCAGATTTAAAAATCAGCTAATTTGAAAATAGTGACACTGGCCTGCAATGTGTACAAGCAGAACAGGGAGTAGCTTGTAATGAGCTGAGATTCATTGGCTTATTGGGTCTGACCTTGGCTTTTTTCCCCCTCTTTGTTCCTTCCCTCTCCTCCCCTCCATTTTCTCCCTTTCTTTCTCCTTTCTTTCCTCCTCCTCTCCCCTTATTTTATTCTTCTTTCTTGATCTCAAGGCTTTCTAAGACACTTGGGACCTGATGGACAGAGCCCTTCTTCCTTCTGTGTGTCTTTGCACTTGTGACACCCTGTGACACACATGCAGTGAGGACTGGGTTACTTTTTTCTGCAATTTACTTTTAGGAGAAAAGAACAAACTTTTTCTAAAAAGGCTGACAGGATTTTTTTTTTCTCTTAAAAACAACTTCCAATTTATGTCTTGAGGTTGGTACACATTTAGGCAAAAAAAAAAAAATGTATCTTCTCTTCTATACCCATAACTACATTTCTGAACTGTAAAAATTGATTTTCAAAGTTTTAAAATATAAACTTAATAGCTCTCTAGCAGTTCACAAATGCTATCTAATTTTAATCATCACAGTAACCCTATACAATTATAACTCAATACAAGGAAAGAAAATTATGTTACCACCACATAGAAAAGGCCTTGTATTTCACTCATATTTTATTTAAACAGAATACATGTTGAAAATCACATCTGACTTTCATTGAAATTTCTTAGGCAGTTAGATGTGGGTATCAACTAGGGAATGTGTTTTCTTTGAATTCTGTAGCTCTCCTACTCATTTCTTTATGTTCTTTTTCTTTCCTTAACCATATGTTTTTGTATTATATTAATGAAAAATGTGGGATCACTCACTGGGAGGATTAGACTTGAGAGAACTTGTTACATGTTTGGAGAGGGGGAGGGTATGCATTCTGCTTCGCCTTTCCATTGTGCTATCACATTTCTCAGTGCCAATTCTGGGGAGTATAGGAATTGGTCATAAATTACTTCTGTTATAACAAGAATATGCTTTCTTTATTACCAATTTGGTTTTTATTTGTGTAAATGTGAAAAGGCTTATGCTATTATATCATGTAAAATTAAATGAATATTATTATACCTTGAGAAATAAAATGCTGTGAATGTATAGAAGTGATTTATAAATTCTCTAAATATAAAATATTAATTAGAATCCACTCAGTGCCAAGACATGAGGCAAACAGTTAAATAAGGTTGAAAATACTTGCAGTTCTCTTTGGAGGGTGGTGATTTTATTTAACTTTTTGTGATCACTCCAGTAGCTCCTTCTGTCTTCCTTTTCTATTTTTCCTCTGTCCTTACTTCTCCATTTAGAGATAATTTAAGAAGGGAAGTAAAGGAAAAGAAACATTATTCTAACTCCTCACTAAAAATCCATTCATATCAAGCTCTGATTATTTCACTCCTTACCAATCTCCCAAAAAGCAAAGAGTCAGCTTCTTCCTGTATTCACCAGGACATCTCTATGAGATGATATTTACTCCTTGCTTCCCAGATGCCATTGGGAGTGAAACCATATGCAGTTTTCTAATGGCTCAGAGTCAGCCCCTCTTACATGAGAAGTTAGTCTGAACATCATGGGCCTAGGTAGTCCCATGAGAAAAAGAACACGAGATAAAACTCAGTACCTCTTTTGCCTTGCCCAAAAAAGAGGAAGAAAGTACAGCCACACTGTGTGGGGTGCCAAAATCTTTCCCCTCCAGGGTAGCCCACTTCTTCTGGGCCAGTAACCTCATTTGGTTGCTGTATTGTTGTCATTTAACCTGGTCAGTTATAGGGCTCTATTGACACACACCCATGAGATAGATACTGAGATCTGGGGTACAGTGAGGCCCGTACACTTCCATTTATTTCCTTACTCTTAAATTAAAACTTTCATGCCAAAGCACTTCACCCACTACTTTTTTTTTACTTAAAAAAAAAATAACCTCCTGTCTCAGCCTCATTAGAACAAAGCTCCTTTATGCTTTTAGCTACTCACAAGGGGCCATCTATCACTAGTCCCACCACCTAGTCAAATCATAGCCACTTCCTTCCATTCTTTCTCCTGTTCAGGTGTTTCAGATCATCACCCTTCTTCATGTTTTCCCACTGTTTTCATTTCCATTGTGTTTTGGAGTGGTTTTTTTTTTTTTTTTGCTTCATTTACAATGGTTCCCATGCTCACATTCATTACTCACCTCTCCCCTTGCTTGGCATAGGTCAGCACTGATTAAAGATAATGGTCTTCAACCTTTTCTATGGCCCTTCCAGTCTTGGGCCATTCACAGGGGCTCTGGCTCCTTTAGCACACATGACACTCAAGGTCTGGACTGATTGTCACTCTCATGCTTCCGAGGCCACAGTTGCTACAGGATCTGGCTACTAAAACCTTGGCTAAGCAATATGCCTTCATGGTGTATCATCTTTTATTTAAAGCAACTTGACTTTTCTAAGTATTTAAATGTCTTATTGCTTCCAGCTGTATCCCCAAATGCGGTCTTTCCTGACAGGTCAAGAAATAAAGCCATGTGCTGTGAGAAGGAGAGTATAAATTAATTTACTAATTTTACATCCCATCGAGTCATTGAGTGTGCTGCCATGTTAGAGATACAAGAATATTGCTGAAGAAACTTCAAGGATTGGATTCATTTGATGAAGAAATTCTTTCATGTCAAACTAACCAAAGGTAAAACAACAATCAGTTGACTGCACACACTCACTCGTTCTCCAGCTCTCTCAAGGCAGCTCTTGAAAGTACTGGGCAGCATTTTCACCACACAACACAACATGTTACCACACCACATAACACCACAAAACCATCTTAATTTGGGGATTCTCTTGCCTAATTGGTCATGGCAAGTTGAACAGGCAGATTCCCATGATCCTTGCATTTTTGGCAAAATTTGAAGACAAAGAACCAATCCATATTCTTTCTTTCCATCTACTTCCTTAAAGCCCATGTTGAATGGTCTTCTGAAGTACATAGACCCTTTTCACATACGTTTCAAACCAGGAAATGCTCAGATTGTAAACTGGGGCAGAGAGTGCATGTAATGGGAAGAGCACTGTCACAGAAATTGGAGGGATTCCTATGATTGAAGTCAAAATACCCTGTTTTGTCTCTGGTTTAAATTTAAGTTTATTGCCAAAAGTCACCTAATACAACAAGTCATGTGGGCAGTCTTCAAGGGACAGAGATAATCCTCTATGAAGTGATGTCCAGGCAGGATGCCCTTTAGAAGTCTGTGGTTTCCACAGAAAGGGACAGAAGTGTGTTGCTGTCTCAAATCCCACCTTATACTAAAACATGCAAAAAAATTTATCCAAATCCTACAGAGTTTAGTAATTATATTAAAAACAGATTTGCTTTGAACATCAGTAGCCAAAATGATCTAGAAGAGGTGAAGTACAGTAGAAATTTTTACCTACAAGTTGTATGTCTTCAAGATTAAATAAACCATTATTAATGGTTTAATCCTTCTATATTCCTTGATTTCATTTTGCTTTGGTACTAAGCAGATAAACTTTAATTTTGTCTGAAAAGGAAAGAGACCAAAATATGAATACTCTCATTTCTATAGAAATCATTCAGATATTGTCATTGTTGAATATTTTAACTAGAGTTTCAAGGCACTCTTCAATGGTCAAAACAAGTACACAGTCTTTGGTTGTTTAGCAACATCTATTATAGTTCCAATTGAATACATCCTTCAACTCAGCATTTCCACCTTTAAGAATTTGCCTCATAAGCACACTTGTTCATTAGCGAAATGACACATGTCCAAGATCACGCATAAGTTAGGACTCCTAAATATATGCTGACGCATTCACTCAAGGGAACAGCACACAACTGTAGAAGTTGGGGGCAGCGGAAATTAATCATGTACTGATGTGGAAGAAACTCCAAGTCATATTTTTAAATGAAAAAAATCAAGGGAAAAACAGTGAGTATAGTTTTATTTTGATAAATGTGTTTAAAATAAGAGAAGAAGGAAGGAAGAGAGATAGAGGGAAAAGGAAGGAGGAGAAAAGGAAAAGGAAAAGAAAAGGCAAAAAGGAAGGAAGAGAAAGGAAGGAAGGAGAGGAGAACAAAGAGGGAAAGGACATTTACCTGCATATACATAAAATACCTCTGAAAACCATCTCCTGGGAATAGCAACTGGTAGCTGGAGCAGGGACTTTTGTGCCTTTTGAATATTTTGAAACATTTTTTACCTTTTGAGTCTTTAAAACTAAGTGAATACAGTCATGTGCTGCATAACTATACTTTAGTCAATGATGAACCTCATATATGATGGAGATCCCATAAGATTATCATGGAACTGAAAAAAACCCTATCAGCTGGTGACTTTGTAGCCATGGTGATGTCATAGTGCAATGTATTCTTTATGGCTACTAATACAAGGATTTAGAGAAAGAAATTTTTGTACAGCTGTACAGTGTGTGTTTTAAGCTGTTAAGAGTCAAAAAGTTAAAAACTTAAAAAGTTTATAAAGTAAAAAAGTTATACTAAGCTGAGATTAATTTATTATTGAAGAAAGAAAAATATTTTTTTACAAGTTTAGTGTAGACTAAGTGTACAGTGCTTATAAAGTCTACAGCAGTGTGTGGTAATGTTCTAGGCCTTCACATTTACTCACTCCTCTCTTACTGAATTATCCACAGCAAGTTCCAGTCCTGAAGGCACCATTCCTGGTAAGATCGCTGTACAGGTGTACCATTCTTTATTTTTCTGCCCTATTTTTAATGTATCCTTTTACATTTACTTATGTTTATGTATGCAAAAGCCATGTGTTACAATTGCTTACAGTATTTAGTACAGTAATACACTGTACAGGTTTATAACCTAGGAGCAATAGGTGATACCATATAGCCCAGGTGTGCAGTACACTATACTGTCAGGTTTGTGTACGTGCACTCTGTGATGTTTGCACAGTGAGGAAATCGCCTAACAGTGCGTTTCTCAGAAGGCATCCCTGATGCTCAGCAGTGCACGACTGTATTCACGTTTCCTGCACTGCGAGTCTGGGGAAGACACCGTCTCTGCAGCAGTCACTGTGGGTGTCGGTGCCCAGCTTGAGCTCTGAGGCATAGCAGGGGGTTAATACAGGAGTATTTCCTGCCTAACTGTGAGTCCCAACACAATATGGTAAGTTTATTATCAATAAATAAGATGTTCTCTAACACAAAGATGCCAGAATAAGTGTGTCTTTATTTCCTTCCTAATTCCTTTTACCAAGGCACTGTCGAATTTCTTAGATGTAAAAATATTGTCTAAAACTGTAGCAAGGTTTCTTAATGCACTTGGAAGCATGTTTGTTATCAAGTACACAATACAAATAACACTCTGTAAACCGTTTTGATGAGAACCAGTAAAAAATAATAGTAACTCACTCAGTTATTAAATGTGAACATGTTGGCATTTATTTGTTAGTGATGTCACTTTATAAAGTATTTGAGACAATTAATGGAGTAATTTTACAATAATAAAAAGAGAGAGAGAGGGTCTCCAGAGATAATGCTAGCAGTCACACTCTTTCCACAATATAGTGACCATGTTCTCAAAACTTTGTATTCTAAATTTAACTCAAAACCACAGAAAATTCTTTCTGATCAACTCAATTTATGCTTAAAGGAGGAAGAAATGTAAAAAACAAAACAAAAACCAATCCATACTCTCTGCTGGTTTTGGTTTTTGGGTACAATCTCAAACACAAATTAACATTTGAATCTTGATTAAATAAATGAGTGTCTTTTTACTGGTTAGCAAAACTCTAGTCTCAGAGTTTAGTTCTTCAACTTAAAATTTTGAAGTAGAGTGAAATAATATAAAATCAAGAGTGATTGCTTGACCATGGGGTTTTTTTCCCCGTCATTTTTGTCTTTATTTACACAAAATGGTTTTAATTGTTCTGTTTTTTTTCTTCTTAAATTTGGATTTTTAGAGTTGGTGGTTTGGTTAAATTCAAAGGTGAGTTTGAATGCAGAATATATGATCTTCCACAGTTCCAAGTTAGAGCTGGGATTCTGTGAGAAATGCCCGAGAAGGAGTCACAAAGACTGGTGGCAACTGAGGGTCTGGGGAACAAGAACAACTTCCAGTGCGCACTCTGAGACGGACTGCCTGGATTCCTCTGGTTGTGTGACCCTGGACAAGGTACACAACCTCTCTAACCTCAGTCTGAAACTCTGTAAAATGAGGGAAGTGCTATCTATGTGTCTTCAATTCTAAGACATCATCAGTTGTAAGATGATGCACTATTGAGTGGCGCTTTCTTAGTTTTAACTTACATACAACTAAGAAAGCGCCACTCAATAACCTGTCATTGTAAGATGCACCCTAACTTCAGAAATGTTCAAATGTTGGGAGAGGTGGAGAGAGTACATGTTAGAATCCTTGAAATGCAGCAAATATATTTATTGCATAGAATTGGGAGAATTAGATGAATGAATGCATGTAAATGGTTAGAACAGCATAGAATGGAATAAATACCCAGTACATATTAGCTATGGTTATTATTCATATTATCCTCAGCTTCAGTAATGACATATCTTTGGGATGGAGCAGGATAGGTGACTAGAGTGTAGACCGTGTAGAATGAGGACTGATATGTAACTCTTGATTCTAAGTTCATTTATAACCAGATATGTATTCATTCATATATGGTTATGTGAATAGCGACAAGGTTTAACTCTGAAGTAATTCTTATGTTAAGTTTGTACCAATATTGTTGCTATTGTTGCCCATCTGTTAATTTTTTCCCTCCCTCTCACTTATTTCCTAAAGCCTCCTATTTCAATGTTCTTAATGATGACAGATAAATTGTAAATGTTATTGTGATTTTTACATAGATCCCAACTTACTCAGAAAGAAAACTAATAAGTGAGAAGAATGAATTTAGTTATAAGAATTATAAAAATAACCAAATAAGCACAGCAAAAAATGATAATAAAACCTATGACAACACCCTCTTGTTTTGTACTTGATTAAAATAAATCAACTGTCCAAATTAATGGTGCTAGTTTTCTTGAATATTTCATCTTTTTTATTAAAAAATTAAGTCCTTAGATTCAAAGTGTTAAATATAAATGTATTATATTTATTTTATTTTAATCAACATATAGTTTTATATTAACTCTCTTTTTTAATATAACAATTGAAGAAAATGCATCTATGAAATCCTAAATTTCCTGGGAATCAGAGCATTTGGATTCAAGGTCTGTATCTTGATTGTGTTATTAAGCCTTTCTGAGATTTGCTCCTTAATCTTTCTCTTATCCCACTTTAAAATTAAGGGTTTATAATGAGAAATATTATTTATCATGTAAATGGCCAAGGCCAGGTTTACATCAGTATTTATTTAATGATTTGTCCAAAAGAAATCTCAGGCTTTAACATTCCATTTTGTAAAGATGAGTGCTATTTATCCCAGCTAAGAGTCCTTCCCATTTGTTCAGTGTTCAGAAGACATTGCATGTGTACGAGGCTTTAGGAATCCTAGCTCAAGAGAGGTGAATGCTCCACACCCCTCAGTTACTTCCCAAATTCACTCTTTTCTTTTATCACGAGTTGAAACACTTGTGGGTGGCCTCAAAGTTCTTCCCCTGGTGTGTTTGAAATGCTTTGTTTTTTGCCTAACAATTACTGTTATATTGGGGTTATAGTTTCACCCTTGGCATTTCTCTTCTTAAAGCCACTTAGTAGTTTCACAGGTAAGTGGTGTTCTCGTTCATCCAATGCCATTGCTTTGGGGAAGCCTGGAGGGCTACTGCCGCATCGGAGTCACACACAGAGGACCCTGCTTCTGCATCTGTAAACTGGCTCCCTGAGCCGCTGGACATGTCAGCCGTGCTGATCCACGCTCAGATGTCACAGGCACCTGCTGTGTCTGACAGAGACTTTTCTGCAAGTGCACGTGTGGGTTAGCCTGTAAAGTCATTATCAGCTGCAGATTACTTCAGAGTGGCTACAAGCTGTGGTGTGATCCCGTCACACAGGGAGATGGGTCATGTTTTCAGAGCACCAGGAAAGGGATGCCTAGAAGCTTAACACATCAATTTTCAAAAAAAAATGTAGAAAAGTGGGACTCAAATACATTTAATTATTGATCTGTGAAGTAAATAATCTGACAGGAATACATCAATTGGCATTTTGGCCAGGAAATTTAAGCACAAATGAAAACCAGGCACAAAAAATTTTATTTATCATTATTTCCTTTGATAACTTGACAAAGTTACAGGAAGTTTCATAAAACTATTTTCTAAATTCCCTATGACATTTTCCCCATGACATAAAAAGTCAGTATTTGCTAGCTTCAGTATCAATATTTACAGAAACAAAATTATTGAAATAGAAACACAGATCATGAAACAGCAATTTTATATGATATGAAATATTTGAATACTTTCAAAACTCTTTGGAGCAGAGACGCACTAAACATGTGGTAAGTATTAGATATTAAACCCATCACTCATGAGTTGCTTTAGTGCTCCTCCTTCCACATCCTGGCCATTTTAAAACTTATAGTTTGTGCTCATCTGAATCTGCTTTTAGGTTTAAACTAGAAAAATGCCCACACTTTTTACAAAGTGGCCCCTCCCCTTTTTTCACAGATGTGTACAGTATGGAGTTACAAGGAGTGCCTCCTCTTAGGTCTTATAGAAACTTCTTTGATATTACTGAGATCCATTTTTAAAATTCTTTCAAATCTTTAAATTATACTTTGTTTTGTTGTTGTCCTTTCCTCTCATCTCCTTTGTAATTAGCTACCCATTTTTTAAATATGCATGAAATGTCAAACCTGCAAACATACTGCCAAAATGAACTAAGCCAAATAATAATCCATTATGGGTGGTTTTCCTCAAATAATTTCTTGTATCATTTCTCCACTCTCCAGTTTACATGACTTCTCTTACTTATTAGCTGTGTTCTTGTAATACCATTGGTTTGATTCCATTATATTTTGTTCTAAGAATGTCTATACTGTCAAACATCTTCCTAAACAACTACCATCTGTGGATTAACCATCATTTTCTGGCAGTCAGTACTAGCAGCTCCTTATTACATTTCACGTAACCTATGACCATTCCATTGTGATATATCTGTATTCCTGTATTTGGATCACCAAACTCTTACCATCGCCCTGCTGTTCTCAGGGCCTATGTACTGTATTCCTCTATTTGTAATCACTTGGCATTCTTTCCCTTAGAAAAATAGAGTAAATCAACAACCAATACCTCTTTTCCCTTCTTAGCTTTTAACTAGTCATTTCTAACTATATGTAACCCATTTCTTCCTATATTTCTATTACCTAAGAAAAAGAAGATTAAAAATATGAACAGTATCTTCTTAGGATTTCTTAACATGTATTTGCATTGTTCTCTTGCAAATTCAGGCATCTTTGCTGGATTCCTTCAAAGTAGCTGCATGGGCAATTTTTCACTTTCAGGATGTGTTTGCCATCTATTTCTTACCCGCCAAGGTTATTTTACTATCATGCACCTTTCCCACTTCTTTTTCTTGGAGAAGAGTCAAGTCTCCCATCATAATTTTAGTGGGAAAGTAGAAATGCCTCTTTTTACCATGTTCTTCCCCCCTCCTTATTCAAATGCAAGCAATACAATAAATAACAGTCACTGAAAAGCAAAGCTCTGAACTCATTATCCTCAGTCTTTTGCTTCCCAGAGAGGGTCATTAAAATCTATTTACTAGGAGCTTTAGAAATCTATTTACCACACTGCATTTACTTCCAGAATGCAGTAAAACTTCTTAAGATGCTACACATCTAGTTACTTGAAACTGAAGATGAAGTTGTATCCATAACTATATTGATAGATAAATGTGGAATAGGTAGAAAAAGAAAGAAAGAAAATATAAAATTCCATCTAAATAAGACTTGCCATGTGGTTGGCAGGCAGAATATTTCTTCCATGAGTTTTTTTCTAAAGCATGAATGTATGTAGGCCACATGTGTTTTCTTTATCACTTGAGATTTAATATTACATATCCTAACAAAAAAGTCTCCATATTCTGACACAGATTTTGTATGACAAAGAAAGTTACATTATATATTGAGGGGGGTTTGCCCAAATACTGAAAGACATCCAAAATAATCTACCTTTACCAATGTTTTATTTTACACAGTCCTTTGACATACTACCTTACAGGTTGTCACAACAATTGTGTGATGGAGGAGAAGCAGTTATTATTAACTCCCAATGTTTTAAACAGTGCAAGAAGCTCAGATCTTACGTGACTTCTTCAGTGTCACAAAAGAGGTGCCAAAGCCAGAGTTGAAATGTTGTCTGCTACAGACAAAGCCACAGCTCTCTCCACTCTGGGACTGGTGTAGGATTCTGGCTTTTTGGATCATGTTCAAGTTTTAAGTCAAGATTCCCAGATGGAAACCGTTTCTTTGCCACTAACCAACTAGTTGTGCTTTGGAAGAACACATAATCTCTGTTTCACTTTCTTCCCTCATAAAATTAGCAGGTGTTTCTCAGGAGTTTCTCAGTTTTCTTTGGCCTTTGCAGTCTCAAATGCAACACCACTGGTAGTCTGCCTCTTAATACCGATCATTTTTGCCACTGGCCTCAGTTATGTTTTCTTCTTTAATTACTCATCCTTAACCAGTACTATAGACTCTATTTTACTTTATTCATGCCTTCAGTTTTTGCGTGGGAAAGGTGTTAAGGTTTACAAGGTGGGGGACCCAATAAAACAGAAATTTATTTATAAAAAATTGTGTATGTATTCTTACATGTTTAAACTTCAGTCATGTTCAAAGTACTCTCCATTTGATGCACTTCACCTATTGAGACTTTTTTCTACTGCTCAAAACGGTTTTCAAACCTGTTGGTTTTGATGCTTTTTAGTGCTTTTGCTGTTTTTTGTTTCGCCTCTTCCACCTCAGCAAAATGTTGCCTTTTGAGGACTTTTTTCACCCAGGGAAACTAAAAAAGTCGCTTGGGATGAGATCGGGTGAATAGAGAGGGTAGGGTGTGGGGGTCATACTGTTTTTGGTCAAAAACTACTAAATGCTCAGTGAGATGTAGGTAGGTGCGCTTCTAAATCACCCATCATGAAATGGGCAAATGTGTTAAGAGTCTTTAAAAAAAATTACTGAAGCTGAATGCAGCCTCTCACAACAATGCCAGCTAGCACACTGATACAGATGGGTTTCTAGAACACTCACCTAGTGGGGGAAGCCTGTACTACAAGGTCCCTCCCTCCAGAAGATAATTCCAGTTTTGGGGGGTCCTCTTCATATACCCACAAATACGTATTATCTGCTGCATCAGATGATGTGCTAGGTACCCAAGGCTGCCTGTCTGAGCGAGGAGTCATTCTTTCCTCCAAACCAAGAGAACACTATTCGGGTTTGCATCACATGAGCTCTGCCTTCCTCTCTCATTTCCCCCAGGTCCTGGGGTGTCAGAGCCTGAGTTTCATCTCACCATCCTTCCCTTTCTAAAGCTTGGCAGGCCCCCTTAAATTCACCCTTAGGCAGAATCCTTCTCTCCAGGAAATCAACACAACTGCTGCCATTGTCTTCTCCCTCCTCAGACTATCTTCCCCATTTCCACTTCAGGATGTTTTCCATGTCAATGTGTGATTCACAGTTTCCAATACTCCCATCTTGTCATGCCAAGTCACCTCTTTTTGCCTAAAGAAGTGTTTGTACTGAGCCCCAGAGAGATGGAGAGCAGCTTGCAAATATGAGCAAAGGGGAAGGGAGGTATCATGACAATGCTGATCAGTCTTTACTATCTGGCCACCTTGGCAAGGTGGGGCCATTTAAAGTAAGAAAGAGAATTCCCTATGGAAAGTGCACACAGGGACACAAGCTTTTGAGAACTTGAGTTCAAGTGTCAGCTCTGATAATCTCTTCCTAAATGATCTTGCTGCAAATAACTTAACCTTCTTGTAAAGTGCTAACAGCAAACATTTTAAATTCCTTTTTTTATAATGCAGTTCAATCAAGCTAATTCATGTGGATGGGCTTTGTGAGGCTTCATGAGCTGAACTCAAGGTACAGGTTTCTGAGAGCTGCGCGGGATGCTGAGCACCTGGGAGGTGAGGGAAGGAGCAGGAGATGGGAGAAAGATTAAAAAATGAGATGAAAAGGGCATAAAGACCAATTCTGCATATTCTGTAGTTTTGCACAGGATCCCTCCACAGCTCATGGCTCCTGCTTTAGACCCACTCCCTGAAGTAAGAGGTCCAGGTTCATCAAAAGGCTGGGAACTCCGCCTTTTTCCAGTTGGGATGGGTACGTGGCTGGAAGCTCCCAGTAACATCATCCTAATTCATGCTTATATTAGAAGAGAAGTCCATAGCCCAGAATCCTATTCAATTCCTCCTCTTCTCTAGTAAAAAGAAAAGAAAAGGAAGAGGATAGTCTTATATTCCAAGTTCAGTCTCTCCTTCTGATTATGAGGCTGTACATGGGGAGTCCCGGTTCAAAAGAAACTTCAGGAGAAACATGTGAGTGGAATGCAGTGGTTGAATTCTATGCTTCTTGGCATTTCTTTATCCTCCAACTTCTACCCAGTCTCCCTCATCACTGTCTTCTACCTTGGGGTCCTTCTGTCTTGTACCTACAGTGTTTGTTCTTGGAGAACTTTAATGTAGTTGTCCTTGTAGCCCCTTCTTTATTCTCTGGTTCTCCCTACTGATTCTTCCATTCCTTGCCCCAGAGGATGTGTCTTTTGGTGACTATTCACGTCATACCAAGATACTTGCTTCTTTTATGTCCACAGAAATTGGATATATTTGCCCTCCTCACTCCAAAAATGTCTTTGGCAAGGCACTTTTTCTGGCCTCTACCAATGCACGTCTTCTCCACAGCTTTATTTTCCTGACTAAAACTAACAAGAGTCTCACTCATCTGATTTACAACGTCGCTGCATTCCTTTAGCCCTTTCTGGCAACCAGTTGATTTCTGAGTACTCTGGGCATAGGACATTTTTATCTGTGACCTACTTATAATAACAGTACTACAAAATCAAGTCAGAAGTTCTCTCTTTCTTTTCCAGAAATGTTTCTTATCCAAAATCATCATCTGTTACCCTTCTCTTAAAACTTACCTCATCTGCCATCACTCACAACCTTTCTCTGGCCATGGGAAGGTTTTTTGAAATGACATCAGGTGCCAGTACAACCCAAGTTCCTACATTATTGTCTTTGTGTAGGTGTTGTCTGCCTCTTTTTTCAGCTTCACTTGTATTTTATAGAGTAATGGAGTTTCTTTCTCCCTTTGTGACATTAAATAGGTCTTTCTTTCTCTGTATTTTCTTTCTGGGATTTTAGAGAAATCAACTTGTTCAGCAACAGCAGTTAATCAGCTCCTACTGTGTACAAGGCATGGTTCTTAGTGTTGAGAAGAAGCAGAAATGTAAGACATAGCCCTACCTTTTAGAAAAGTATAATCTAGGTTGTGGAATCAGGTCCCGAATCAGTCATGGAATGTGTTAAGTAGGATACTGAATTGGAATCCAGATGCCCTGGGGTCCATTCTAGTTCTGCCCCCAGCTCAGCGTGGAGGCCCTGATGACTTACTCTGTGCAGCCTAATCACCACCTCCGGACCACAGGATCTGTGAGGCTGGCCTGGGCTCCGGAGAATCGCACTGCACCTGGGGATTGTTAAAGAGGATAAAAGTGGAGATAAGATTAGAGGGACCCTGTTTTAAAGCATAAATAATCTTAAGACCATCAGTAAATGAATTGTTCCTGCTTGATTTAATTATGTACCTTGTTTATTCATTTTATCAGGATTCTGAAGGACCATTTACTACTGTTTATGAGTAAAAGCACAGTAGGTTTACAGTTGTATGTAAAACAGTTTATTCTTGTATTATTATTTATTAATTATTGTATTATTTTCTATATGAACAACAGTAAACCTATTTTTGCCCCATCCTGTATGTATTATGTGAAAAATCATGTTAAACTATATATATGAATGTATGTATTGCGTGTAGGCTATTCCCACATTTGAAAGTAATTAACAGGATTTTGTTCTTTAAAATTGGTCATTCAGAACAGTAGCCTTCTCCCAGGTAGTGGGAGTCACTGATATTTTGCTGTCTCCCCTCTGGTTTATGTCCTGGAGGGCATGTGAGTATTGATGAAAAGGGGAAATTGAGCGACAGGGCAATCCAAACGGGACTGCTGGAGGTTAGAGAGCCGCAGGGCCAGAGCCAGGAATAGCCCTCAGCAGGATTCCTGAGTGATAGATAATCAGGCAGCGTGACCCAGGCAAGCTTTCCGATAGCCGCAGGTCTTATCAGTCCTCACGTCCTCCATCCTCTCCTGAAAGAGGTGCTGTGGGCAGCGGGAGGGAAGGCAGGCGACCCAAGGCCTGCAGGGGTGAAGGCAGTGGCTGCACTCGCATCAGGGCAGAATTCAGCCCTGGCTGTTCCTCTGTCTTCTGTTTGTCCTTGACTGGGTTCGCCCTTGTCAAGAACCTTCCGACGGCCCTGCGGCTGGCTCATTGCCCAGAAGCGGTGGGAGGTGTACCAGTCAGCCTGATGGGAAGACCGGACAGACATGCGCCTCCTTTTCAGCCCTTGCTGCCCCATCATTCACTGGCTGATAGATGCATTGTTCTCGGGAGAGGCAGCAGCTGGACCGCGCCCCCACCCCGCACGCCCCTCCCTGCAGCCCAAGCGGAGTGCGCAGCTTAGTGGCCCACTCTGCACAGCCAGGAGAGTGTCTGGTGGTGGCTTGAATGAAGCTGGCTGTCCGTGCAGGGGGGCTTTTATATTTATTGCCATGAGGGTGAAAGCTTGAGCTGTCCCTCGGGGCGGAAAGAGTAGGGTTGTCTGCGGGAGAGAGAAAGCCAGTGTGGCAGCAGATAAAGTGAGGGCGCCTGAGACGTTTCAAGGGGTTGGGGGACTTGCCCTCTGCCTCCTCCGTGACGCGGGGGACCAAGATGACCGGATTGTTTTTGGAACTTCCACATCACCTCGTTTGTCAAACTGCAAGGGAACAATTGGCCCCACCGTGGTGGAATCTGCAGTTTCCTCCTGGCAGGAGCTTTTCAGAGTGTGACTCACTTTTCCTGGGCGGGAAGGGAAAAAGCCCCTGAGTGAACAAACTTTAATTAACTTTTAAAAAATAGATGCTTAATTTGTATTACGCAAATGCATTTCCAAATGCCTGCTGAAATATTCTCTTCCAGTCGTTTAAAATAAAATGTCAAGCAAAGCACTGAACTTGGTTTCGTGGCTCAACTTACTGTATTCCATAAAGTATCACCATAGTCATCCTGGTTTGCAGACCTGAGGTTCTCTGGACTTTGCCCTCTACCCCGTCTGAGGTATCCCACCCGCTAAGAAATCCTGTCCCTGCTTCCTTTACACCATCTTTTGCAGAGGTCTTTTCCTTGGTGTTTTCAGGGACACTGCCGTTCTAGCTCAAGCAATGATCTCTCCTTCCCTCCTGCACCACAGCCATGGTCTGCAGTCTCTCACTTTCCGGCCCCTCATGCAGGGCACCCAGTGCTGCCTTACTGTCGTATGCTGGTCACCACAAAGGCATTAACTGACTCCCTATCTCTATAGCAATATGTGTACCTCCTTCGTGGGACGCTCAAGACTTTGCATGACCTTTATTTGTCAACATTATTTGCTTCCCCTCTGTTCAAACTCCTTGTTTCAGTCAAAATAATCTAGCAAATCTTCCCTGAAAATGCTTCATGCTTTTCTGCCTCTGTATTGTGTCCAAGACACCTTTCACCTGTTTCATGGCCCATTCAAAATCTAGATGAAGTATCGTTTTTACTATGAATACTTCCCAACTTTTTAGAGAAAAAATTCTCCCCTTCTCAAAACATCAGACACTTGTTTGTACTAGTCTTGGACAGTTATTCCACATTGCCAGTAGTTTGTCGGTGACTGTGTATCTCCTTAACATAAGTTGGGAAAGACAAGCAAAATGATTAGATGGGCAGCATTGAAGATACCCTTTAGTTGCCCATGGAATATCCAATAGTGTTTTGACACTATTCATTTATTAATGATCTACTTAAAGTAAAATGAAGGACATTTTAAAGTGCCAAAGGAACAGCCAAATCCATTTCCCAAGCTCCTTGCAGTGCTGACCCTACCATGCAACCTACCACCCCTACTTCTGGCCAAGGGCTCACACTTGTGTGTCTGTAGTGGTGGAAGGCCTTAGGAGATCAGCTGATATTGGAATATTGGACTTAGTAGTGCTATGCAGAAGCCACATGAACTAACCAAGCCCAGGTAGCAAAGCTTTGTAATATGGTCTAAAGCAAAAACATCTACTTAAATTCCAAAGTAGAACAATTTAAGGATATTTACAAATCTTTTCAGCTATTAAATTTTATTTGGTACAAGCCATAAAAACACATGCCTCCATATGAACTTGTCAAGCAACATTTCCAAACTGTGAAGTTCTTTTAGAAATGCTCTTTATGGCTAAATTTACTTACCTAAAGTCTGACTAAGGCAAAATCTCTACATCTTCCTTCAAAAGGTATAAAATAGCCAGAAGATGCTGCAAACCTGAGCGACCTTAAAAAGGATTCTGGAATGGATTCCAATGAAATGTGGATTCCCCCCACCTTGCAACGCTCCAGACACTAGCTGGATGTTCTACAATTCAACTCAGTTCTAGCACTATCTACTCCAAGATAGCATCAGATTCCACAGGCTAAGAACTCAATTTCAGAAGAAACCCCCTGCATTCAGATGCAAGGCCAGTCTGTTATTGATACTTCTGACTGACTGGCTATGAATCAGAGCTTCCCATAATGCTCTTTTGAGTAATGCTCAAATTGATTAATTTGTTAGAGTGGCTCACAGAACTTAGAAAATAATTTACTCACAGTATTATCAATTTATTACAAAAGATATTAAAGGATATGTACCGATAGAGAGATGAAAAGATAGATAGGGTGAGATCCTGAACAAAAGAGCTTCTGTCCTCATGTGGTTTGGAGTTCCACATGGTATCACCTGAAAGCATTCTGGTTCTCCAGCCTGGAAGCCCTCTGAATCCATTTGGGGTTTTATGCAGGCTTCATTACATAGGCAGAATTCATTAAATCACTGGCCTTTGGTGATTGATTCAAATTCCAACCCCTCTCCCCTCCCAGGAAGACTGGGTAGGACTGAAATTTCCTACATTCTAATCACATGGTTGGTTCTCCTGGCAACAAACCTCTATCTTTAAGTGGGTTTCAAAAGTGACCTTATTAATATAACATAAGAAACACCTTTAAGTTTTCGTCCCTTAGGAAATTCCAAGGGTTTTTGGAGCTGTGAGCGAGGCACTGTGAAGACCAAATAGATATAAGAATTATATAAGTCACAATAGCACTGACACTATATGGTATTATTCTGAGTTTAGATTGTCAGCATGCATTTAGGCCATGTGGAGTGGAAGGTCAAGGATGAGCAAAGTTTGAAGGAAAAAGAACCAAGGCAACTCAGTACACCAGAGTGATGACAATGGGCTCAGAGCCAGCTGCTGTGTGGCTGATTCATGGAGTGGGTGAGCTATAAGCAAGAGACTGAAGGAAAGGTGGAACTAGTTATGACCAAATAAAGTAGAGAAATATGCTTAGAGGGTACACCAGGTAGGTTTGCATTGCCAGAGAGGAGGGCATGGCCTGGGGTTAGAAAGAGGTAAGAAAAACTAAGTAGAGTCAAGTCAAAAAAACATTGGGCTGGACACTAGATCATTTTAATTTCATTGAGCAATAAGCAATAATGAGCCTTATGAGAAGAGACATGGTCACATTCAACTGCAGTTCGGGCCCGTACCTTGATGATCATTAACGAAAGTGTATGAAGAGAGGCACGAACTAAACCGATACCAAAATTTAAGAAGACACCCCGTCCTTCTAAAACATGAGATTTTGTTTGAAGCTTTGATTATACTAAACTCTTATTTTAGTGAAATCAAGTAACAGTGTGTTGTATGAAATAACTCATTCTGTGTTCCAAGGTTGCTGGTGCCAACAGGTGGGTATACTTCCAAACAGTTCCTCTGCATAAATATATATGTATATATTTGCACATTCATATATATATAATATATATATATTTAAATTCTTTGCTTCAGCTCAAATATTTCACCAAAAACTGCCTGAAAAAATGCCTCATGTGTTTTCTGCCTAATATAAATATATTATATATAATATATGTATATAATTTGCATGAAGTAGAATTATACTATGCATCTTACTCTGCAACTTCTTTTTACACTTTAAAAATATTAAGGACAATTTTGTATGCTTATAAATAAAGATTTCGTTGTCATAAAAATTATGAAGGAATGGCATTCTGTTGGATGAACGTAGCAATAATTCATTTAATTGCACACTAAGATAATACTTTTCTAGGTGTTGTTTTCTTTTCAACATTAAGAAAAGTTTAAAATATGTAAGCTCTTTCCAGTAATAAATAATCACAATAAAATTAGTCAGGTTTGTGTCCCTGTTAGAGGTTTTATTTTTTACTTTATGAATAAAATAATAAAAAGAATAAAAAATACATACATTTGGAGAACAGTTGAGAGTATGGTTTGAAAAGTAAACATTAATAGCCATAAATAAGTATATAATTAAATTTTTTATTTTTAGTTTATTTTTTAAGTATAGTTTACTTTCAGTGTTATTTTGTATTAGTTTTAGGTTTATAGCGGAGTGGTTAGACAATCAAATACTTTTCAAAGTGTTCCTCCTGATATTTCCAGTACCCAATGGGCACCAGACATAGTTATTACAATATTACTGATTATAATTTCCATCCTATAGTTTATATCTCCATGACTATTTTGCAACTACCAATCTGTACTTCTCAATCCCTGCATTTTTTTTGAAAATCTATAATTTTTTAAAGCTAATTTGCTTGGGGAAAGTTGGTTAAAAAGTGGTAAAATCACTCCAGGATAAACAAACATTCAAAGATATCTAAAATTATGTTAAGAAATATTTATGTTTAACCAGTGTGTTTTCAAATTTACTTGTAGCCACAGACTAACTTTTAAAGAACTTCATAAAAACCTAAGTACTGAGCCAAGCAAATGTAGCTGGCTGAAAATTAGTAGTGCTTTGCTTAATGAACTTCTTTAAAATCCCCTGTGTTACCATTTTATGATTATAAGTGGTCCTTCCTTACCTTCTGCCCTGACACCTGACAGCTATATCATTATGTGGTAAATAACACTGGAGTTTTCTTCTTTTTTATTAAAATTTTAAACAATTATTGGGGTCATTGGGAGTCACTCAGCATGACTCCCTTGAGGCCCATCCTAGCTGTCACATACATCACTAGTTTGTTCCTGTTTACTGCTGGGCAGTATTCCGTGGTATGGATGTGCCTTAGCTGGTTTAAACATTCGCCCATTAAAGGACATTTGGGCTTTCCCAGTTTTGAGCTATTATAAATAAAGCTGCCAGAAGCAGTCAAAAAATAACTTCTAACGAGAGATTGGAAGATGAAGAATTTCCTTAGGAATCACAAAAATGATCAAAACACCCTAAAATTTTTATTTTTATTTTTTTGAGGCTGGGTGTCATTGTTTTTGTTATATTTTATTGTTTATGCTGTTACAGTTGTTCCAATTATTTCCCTCTTCCCCCTCCTCCACCTGGCCTGCCCCATTCTGGCTTCCATAATCAATCCCTAACCTCTCGTCCATATCCATGGATCCTTCCTATGTGTTCTTTGACTAATCCCTTCACCTTCTTTCAAAGAATCCCACCTCTTCCCCTCTTGCCACCATCAGTTTATTCTGTGATTCTATGCTTTAGGTTCTATTTTGTTTATTAGTTGATTTTGTTCATTAGATTCCTCCTATAAGTGATATATAGTATTTGTCTTTCACCAACTGACTTATTTTACTTAACATGATAATCTGTAGATTATCTGCAGTTTTATCTATGCTGTCGGAAAAGGTGGGAGTTCCTTCTTTCTTTCCGCTGTGTAGTATCCCATTGTGTAAATGTCCCACAGTTTTTTGATTCACTCATTTACTGATGGGCACTTAAGCTATTTCCAGCACTCGGCTACTATAAGTAGCACTACTACTAACATTGGGGTACTTTAAGTTCTTCTGAATTGGTGTTTCAGGATTCCTAGCAGTGGAATTGCTGGATCAAAAGGTGTTCCATTTTTACTTTTTTGAGGAAATTCCATACTGTTTTCCACAGTGGCTGCCCCAGTCTGTATTCCTTCCAACAGTGCACTAGGGTTCCCATTTCTCCACATCCTCACCAGCACTTGTTTGTTACTTTATTAATGATGGCCATTTTGTCAGGGTAACATTCTAAAATTTTTATTAATGACCCAAAATGTATATAATATTCACTGGGGAAAATTTTAAGTTTGCAAAAAAGTGGAAATTAGAATTATTCAGTTTGACCAGCTTATCAGTTTTTTTTAACCAGGTTAAAAAAAAAATTTGCTTTTGATGCAGTTCTCCAGAACCTCATCTCCCACCTATCTGGGAGGAGAGAGGGGGGATCTCTGAAGTGGTTGCTCAGATCATAACAGCTTGGTGTGGTTACCCTATGCTCTGCAAACTGGTGCAGATAAACCCTGACACACACTCCACTCACCAGTGTGCTGGGAGTACAAACTAGACATGGGGCACAGTCTGCACCCCAGCTCTACAGACAGATGTCCTGAAAGACACAGATGTACAATGTGTCCTGCTTGAAAGGGAGATAAGGAATGTTTATTGTAAGGGAGTAAGAACATATACATGATGAACCAATTCTTCTCCTCCTTTTTCTTAAGAATTAGAATACTATATAATGAATTGTTGTTACTATTGATCTGCAAAAGGAGTAACTCCTGTTACATTTCTCTTTTAAAACAAAAGGCACAGTGTCATTTTTAATCAACATTTTCTCCTCATTCTGTTTGTTTTCTTTATTTCAGAATGTCTCCCACCAAGCTGGCAGAACTGGATAATACCTTGACAACCAGAAAAACAGTGTCCAAAACCCAGCTCCTACAACCAAGGCTGCAGTACCACTTCACACCCAACAGAGTGGCTATAATTGGGAAGACAGACAATAACAAGTGGCTGTGAGCGTGTGCAGAAACTGTAAGTCTCATCCATTGCTGATGGAAATATCACTTTGCACAGACACTTTGGAAAACAACATGGCGGTTTCTAAAAGTTAAATGCAAATGTACCTTATGACCCAGGAATTTCATTCATATATCCCAACCCAAGAAAAATGAAAACATATGTCCACATAATAGTTGCACATTAATGTTCACAGCAGCACTATTCATTCATATGAATCAAAAAGTGGAATCTAATGTCAACTAGATGGATGGATAAACAAAAGTGGTATGTCCACACAAGGGACTATTCAGCAATAAAAAGAGACAAAGTGCTTATACATGATACAACCTAGATAGAAGTTAAAAACATTATCTTGAGTGAAAGAACACAGACAGAAACAACAATAACAACATGTATGTATGTATGATTTCCTTTACATGAATGTTCAGTAAAGGCAAATTCATACAGACGGAAAGTAGATTAGTGGTTGCCTGGAGTTGGGAATGGGGAGTGGTTGCTTATAGACAGGAGGGTTATTTGAGGGGAGGTGTTGGAAATAATCCAAAACTGGATTGTAGTGATGATCATACAACCCTGTAAACTGTATTTAAAACAAGTGAATCTATGGTATGCAAATTATAGTTCCTAAAGCTAAAAGAAAAGGGAAAGAGAAAGATGAAATGGAGGAAAGAAGGCAGGAAGGAAAGAAGGAAGGGAGGGGGGAGGGAAGAAGTGAAGGAAGGAGGAAGGGAGGAAGGTGCTGCAGTGAAACAGCTCTCTAAGCTGGAGAGCTGGCCTCGTAAGCATCGTGTACCATGCACTGAACAACAGTGTCCCACTGCTCTCTGATTTCTGGAAACTGAAGCAACTTTCACACAGTGCTAAGGAAGTTCACAGTCTGCAAAGGGCAAAAAAACAATCTTTCCTTTCATCTATTTTTGTAAAAGTAGCAGAAGCTATCTGTCCTTTCCTGGGCTGATAATTTTATCCCTAGTGACCTGTCTTTAGCCCCAGAGAAGGAAGTCATTTCATTTGAGCCATAAAGATGGAGAGGCACTTGTAGCTCTCCCATACTCTTCTTGTCAGCACGTTGCCCCTTCTGTTGCCACATCTTCTCTCACCTGCTTCTGGCGTTAATCTTGCCAGTAAATGACAGGAGAGGACAGAAGAATTAGCTGTTGGACTGGTGACCCGACACAATGGGTTGACCCAGAGGTCTGGGAGCAGTTTATTTATTCGATACCATTTCCTCAGAACTGACGGGCAGCCCTTCCTTCTGAACCCACTCCCTGGACACCAGCATATTCTGACATCCAGTGTGCACAGTTGGAAGGAGGCCAGACCCAACCTGTGTACTTCTTATGTGTTGTCCTAGAAACCCATCAAGGGTTGTGTGGGTGTTCTGTTTCCCGGCAGGGTGACCCGCACAGAGCCGTGCCGAAACGCTGCTTCTGCTTCAGCTTGGAGAAAGAAAAAGGAGAACACGCTACCAAGCACGTGAAAGGTCAGGGCTTGCACCATACTCAGAGCCAGCAAAACCAGTAGAGAGATAACGTGTCTGAGTGTCCTTGGAGTTACAATACACACACTTGTTCAGGTCTATAGAATGACGAGCTCACTCTTCATAACTACATCCTGTGCACATTGGAAACCTCCAGTAGAATGCAATGCTGTGGATGTGCCAACAATGTCATTTTCCAGTCAGAGCAATGTTTTCTATTCTGAAGAACAATTTCCAAGAGGATGTTTTTCTTTTCTTTTTTTTTTTTTTTTTGCTGCAAGTCAAATATCAGACTGAGTATGTTTAGGTTGGAGAAGGGGGGCTGAGCGGGGAGGGAGTCAGTCTATTTCTAAATAAATGGCTGTTTGCTTTCTTATCTTTTGAACCAAATATAGAGACTTCTTTAAAGATGTATACACTGACATTCTGTGAATACGATGAACTCAGTAGTAAGTGGGAACTTAACCTGCTGCCCAATCCCAGGGGAAGACACTCCTGAGTGAGTCAGATGCCTGTGAATGCTGGTACATTCAAAACAGTCACAACCAAGTGTGGCACATCCTAGAGGGCGATATGCTTAAGTTGCATTGGGAGCACTTATTTTTTTCAGCTGGTGCCTCTTATCTATGATCCTCTGCAAGGCAAAATTTCTAGTGTTCAGTCTACAAGTGTGCCATGCAGAGGGGTAGAGGGTCTGAAATCTAGCCTGCATATCCCTAAATGGATTATATGCCCTGGAGAAGGTTGCATCTGTCTGAATAAAGGAAGGCTTCTTTCTTTGTCATAGGTGATATCTTCCAAACCAGTCAGGCACCCAGGGGATTGTGTGTGCCCTAAAGAGGCATCATTTTTATCCCTACGGAGGATCTGTGTAGGTGAACTACAGACTTGCCATTGATCCAGTTACCAAGGTTGGAAAACCAGGGTCATTGTTGACACTTACCAAACTCACCAACAAGCCCTACTGAATCCAGCTCATGTCCACGGCCACTACCCTAGTTCACACTTCCATCAGCTATCATGCAGACTACCACATACACCTCTATCAGATTCCCCACTTTCATGCTTATATCTTCTGATTTCATTCTTTGCAAAGTAGCCAAGTTTATTGTTTAAAAACAAAATCAGTTGTTTAAAAAATCTCCCTTTTATTCTGCATAAAACCTTTTAATCATTTCCAATTATTCTTAAAATTCAGCTTAATTAACATCATCTATAAAGCCTTCCATGGTCTTCCTCATCTCTCTAGCCTCTTCTCTTTATGCCCCTCACCTGATGCATTGCTCACCATGGACCAGCCGCAATGACCTTTCATTAGTTCCCAGAAAAGCTAAGCCTTTTTCCTGTTTCAGGACTGTAACAGTTACTTTACTTCTATTGGGACATCTTTACAAGGCTGGCTCCTTCTTACCTTGGGGATTCAACATAAATCTCTCTCTCTAACAGTCTAAAATGGATCACTCCTGTAATATGGCATTGAAGAACTTTGTTTATTTATTTCTTAGAACCCAAAACAATCCCTAGTTAATGTATTTATTTGTTCATTATCTGTTTTCCACACCGGACTGTAAGTTCCCAAGGGCAGATCCCTTGTCCATCTTACATTCCATTATATCTTCTGGGCTGCTTCTGGGTCACAAGAAGCACTTGATATGTATTTGTTGAATCCATTTATTAATCAACCTGAGCTTTAGATCTGATTTTTGAAAGATGAAGAAGTTATACAAACAAGAAGTGGCAATTCCAAGTGAAAAAAGCAAGTGCAGAAACAGGGGATGGTGCTCATGGTTGTTTGAGAAAGATCATCATTCTGTTAGGGTAGGTAAGAAAGATTGAAATGTAAACTGGAGAGGAAGAGTAACTTAACACGGGCAGGCAGGGCCATTGTGCTTTGGGCTAAATTGGGGAGAAATTCTGAAGGAAGCATAAGAGAAATTCCTAAAGAATAGAATTAAGTGGCTTTTAATCATAAGGAACCAGAATCTTCTGATTGTGCTATCAACTGGTCTTTGGTACAATTTCAAAGTAGAACTGGCACTAGGACATTTCATGATGATTATAGCATAGCTGGGGTTTTTGTCTCACTCATTTTGATGTTAAATTTTCAAGCACATTTTTTCTCCTGGAGTTAATTTTCCGTTGGGAGAACAGTTGCAGATTTCATCTGTATTGGATTCTGAAATCTGCTTTTCCTGTTTTGCTACTTATCAGTTATGGATCTTGATCAAGACAGTTACCATCTCTGAAATGTGGTCACCTTGCGGTTCCATAGTGTAATGGTTAGCACTCTGGACTCTGAAATGTGGTCACCTTGCTTTTAAATAGACGACGGGGAGTTAACGACGGCACTGAGATCTGAGGAGCAGGAGGACGTCTATGCGTGTTTAAGTCGTCCAAAGCAAGGTCAATATTATGTGCTGTGTTGTTTTTTTTTTAAAGGGAGGGATAATAATAGGTATCTGCTTGTATTGGTTTAGAATACTCCAGAAAAAATATTAGGTTGGCCAAAAAGTTTATTTAGTTCTTTCCATAAAATAAAAGACACACTTTTCATTTTCACCAATAACTTTATTGATTTGAAAATTTCGAGTATGTCGGCTGTTTCCTGCTATTGGCTTCTAGTGGGCAGAGACCAGGGGTGCTGCTAAATATCTTCCAGTGCATAAGACTGGCAGATAGCAAAGAATTGCTTGCTCAAAATGTCAGTAGTACCAAGAAACTTCACAAACCACTTTTGACACGTTCGATCAGTCACAGCACCTTCTCCATACACTGCATAAATCTTTTTTCGCATTTCAGTTGTGCTTTTACCTTTCTTGAAATAATAAAGCATAATATGCCAAAAGTGTCCTGTATTTTCTTCCATCCTCAATGTTTCGATGACTACACAAAGATTCACCAGTTTTGATAAGTTTTTTTAAATGCACACAGATGTAACAGCTGTCACAATACAGTCTAACAAAATTGTTCTGAATGAAGTTAAAGACAAGTAAGCACTACTAGAGCCATTGTATGGAAAAAGCTAAATGAACTTTTTGGCCAACCCAGTACACAAGGAACTAATGACAGTAATTGTCTCTGTGATGGGGATCTGGATGGCTGGGCGTGAGGTGGGAGAAGGGACTTCTACAGTATGTGCTTCTGAAGTTCCCATTTTTCCTTTTCTCCCCTCACCCAATCCTGTCATTCTCATTGCCAAGAATACCAGTTTTAAAAGGTATCACTCCTCTCCATGATTCTCATCCTGTGTCTCAGCACTGAGACTATGACTTCATGAAACTGTAGAGATCACTTCCAGATGTGCTCCTCAGTTTTCTGACTTTTTCTTATACAGCACCTGCCTTGGCACCAGACTTCACTTATATTTCTACCATACCAACTAGTAAGATCCCTTTTCCCTTTCTCATTCTCTCTCTCTCTCTCTCTTTGCACTTTCTTGGTGATATTTAAATACTCTAAATGCCTTTTTCTTACCCTTTAAAACAATCTCTTTACCATAGACCTCTTTACTGAAATTTCCCCTCTTTCCTCCTTTATAGCTAAGTTTTTAAAGCTTTCCCTTTCCGGTTTATCATTAACATTCACACCTACTCCAGTGGATTTTCTTCCCCCCACTCCTCTGCAACAGTGTTTTACAAGCTCAGCAGAGACTTCTTTTGTTAATGAGCTTGATGAACATATTTTCTGTCTCCATTTTATCTGAACTTTGCCCAATATATCATCACTGAAATTGCTTTCACCTTTCCAAACATTTTCTTTTATGGTTTCCATAAAGTCTTTATCTTTTTCTGCACCCTTGCCTGAGTAAAGAGTTTATCCTAATTGTTCTTATAGAATTCTATGCACACGACTAACATGCAAGCATCTGTGGAGATAAATAGGAATATCATCTCCATTAAACTATAGTATTCTTGAGGTCAAGAAGTGTGTTATTTTGATTTTTAAATTCTCAGTGCCTAGGTTAGTGTCTAAATCAATAAATATTTGTTTATTGCCTCATAAATGAGTGAGAAATTTTTCTTCTATGACTTTAGTTTTAATATTGTGTGGCAATAACTGCTCATTGTCTCTAATACCTGCTTCCCCCACCCCTTTTTTTGTTTGTAACAGAACCTTGTATGTCTTCAGTTGAAAAACTGCACTTCCCAGCCTCCCTGGTGTGGCATGCAGCCATACTCAGGGAAATGAGATAGGGGTAGACACACTGTGCAGTACTTACAGAAGGCTCTTTTGGAAGGGAAGGGCAACCCCTTCTCTGTTTATTATTTTCTCTAATCGGAAGTGAATGACTGTAGCTCTATTAGCTCCCTCATGACCTTGAAAGTGGATGGTGGAGCAGCAGGAGAAAAGGAGCCTGAGTCCTTGGTATCTTGACTGGGTTACCTCACCAGCCTTGTGCCAAAGACCTCTGGACTTCTTAATGTAAGATAATGGACACTTAAACTGTTTAATTCCACATAGGTGGATCTGTTACTAGAAATAGAACTCAATCCTAACTTACACACATCTTAACATAAAAATATATAATATAGTTTGACACACCTGAGTGCTGGAGAGTTCGAGTCTATGATTCTATAATTCACTTACTCCACAGGGGAAATGAGGGGCAGCAGCCACAGCCTGGTTAAAGCACAATGGCCAGATGGACAAGAACAGGTTTGGTGCCTGTGGTTTAATGGATTTGTCTGGAAAAAGGAAAGAGTGAAAGTTTAGCAGACTAAGGCATGTTATTATTATTCAGTTGTGAATTTTTGAGGGGTGATTGGATTAAATCATTCAAATGTACTAAATTATTCAAAAGAGTTATTAGATTTAAAGGCCTGTTATTTCAGTCTAAGTAGTTATCTTTTTTCAAATAATTTTTAAATTAGACTTTTGGTAAGTTGATAATTCTAAGACCAAATTGAAATGTGGTCACCAAATAGGATGTTCAAACAGCACAGGAGCATGTCGCTAGGATCCAGGGAGTGTTATCAGTTCTAAGTATGGGCGCTAAAAGCAATGTTGGAAAAGCACTGTGAATCTGAAAGGCATGGACCACAACCAGCAGAGATGCAGTCTGGGTGGTAACTAATTCTTTAGTGTCTTAGAAAGGCATGCAATTGATTTATCCCTAGCAGTGTTCAAAATATTCAGTGGCCATAATCTTAAAATATGTTTTAAAATAACTTGAATACCTGAATGTATGTGAAAGAGTCCAGACCCATGTATTTGCACTGGGAAGTTTGATAAGCGACATTTTTCCCATATAGGCATGCAATTGATTTAACTATAAGCTTGACCCATGGAATTCCCTTGTCAACTGACAGCCATGAGAAAACCCACTCTTGCACTGGACTGCTCCTCCTGAAAATAGAGCAGGCGCTTCTTGCCCTTTCTCACAGTCCCCTTGGCTTCAGGGAAACAAGAATGCTCTTTGTCAAGGCATACCCAGGAGGAGTATTTTGGAGCTCAATTTTCTCATGGTGTATTCAAATAAAAAGGAATTAGGATGATTCAACTTGAAATATGGCCAAGTGTTTCTAGTATCATCCTACTGCTGTGGCATATTTCTGAAATAAATAAGATGGTAAGGAATCAAATACAGAGCAAGTCAGCTGAATGTCTAATGTCCTAAAAGATGACCATTTATAAAGCTTGTCATTATAAAGCTCAGCATAACTAAATCAAAGAAACATACAAATAGAAATGGTTACCAGTCATGTCTGTAACCTCAATGTATCTCCACATATAAAGTAGCCATTTCTTCAGTAGTTTTTGGGCTTAACTTCCTTACAGGCACAGTGAACGAGTCATAAGCCCAAAAGGTCTTAGCTGGAGAAAGGAAACCCAGTTTATCATCCACACAGACTAAGCCTGCAGGGCCCTGTACTGGAATCTATAAGGTCATCGTGCTGAGTTCCTGAAATCATTCAATCCAGGAGACTCAGTAGGAGGTGATACCTCCTCAGGATGGCACAGCAATTTGCTGCCGCTCTTGGCTCAATCCAATGTGTTACTGTAATTGGGGACAGCACGGAGTTGGCACTCAGTTAAAACAAAACATGGAAGGGTATGTGAAGTTTTTACTTTTAATTAGTTTTTAATTAACTTTTCATCAGTAAATTAACTGGATAAAATCCTTTTTAGTTTTCATTTTGCATTTAATAATCAAGTCATATGCTCATCAATTAAGGTCTCTTTAACCATTATTGATCTAATGCTAATGACCGAAAACTATTTTTAAATGAATACATGAAGTATTTTAAATTTTGCTCAATGTGATGTCCATGCTGGGCACATGCCTAAAAGGTACAAAGAACAGGCTCTGTGGTCAGACTGCCAAAGACTGAACCCTAAAGCTGCCACCTACTAGCTGTTTAATCAGTGAATGCTACTTCATCCAGTTGTACTTGATTCCTCCCATGTAATAAATGGGGATGAATATAATAGTACCTATCAACAAATAGCAGCCACTTAAACTTGATTATATATAGCAGAGGTATCAAATATGCAGAATGAAAAGTCAATTGCTAACAGTGGAAAGAATTTCAACGTTACAATTAAGGTCTGTGTGTGATGAGCCTTGGGCTCTGAAATCAGTCTAATTCAGTCTTGCATAACCATCTAGCTCTCTAGGTGAAATGTCTTTAAGTGGATTACATGCAATAGTCTGGTAATTCATGGACCTGCTCCGATGACATTATAGATGTGATTATAAAATGGCAAGATGGACTAAAAACTATAAACTGTTATGCCAAAATTTACATATCCAAAGGACTGTTGGACATTCAAAGCTGTTCCCTTGTAAGATGTTTCTATACATTCATTCTAGTGCTACTATGATTGATAAAAATGTTCTTGGTTCTTTAGTTTGGGAAAGACCCTCATAAATATTATATAAGTTACTATTAGTCAAGTCCATTTTAGTTTCCCATCACATCTGACACATTGTGACTATTGCCTTTAAAAGATTTTTTTAGTCTTAAAAAGAACACTAATGACAGTTCAGATAATGAATAACTGTCCCTGAAAGGAATGAATAAATGTATTCCTCACTCATCCATAAATATTTATTTCAATGCACTACTAAAGATCCTTTTACAATATCAGTCTCACTGCCTTAATTGAAATATTTTCTCAAGTAAATATTTTGATAAGAATGTGTATAAATTCCAGCATGTATTTAATTAGAGCTCTTCATATCAGTTTATAGACAAATGTGAAAGGATTCACAAAGATGCCACTGCTGAGAATGCCACAAGAAAATCATGGTAAACACAATACTTTTTAAATTGAGGTGAAGTTTTAGATATTAGTGAAGTAGACATTATTTAAAGTGGAATATAATCAACAAAACAAACAAGTGAGTAAAATAGAACCAGAGACATGGAAATAAAGAACTGACAGTGACCAGAGAAGAAGGGGAGGGGCATACTATTTCGGCTGGGTGGGAAGGGGAAGGGGCAAGTGAAGGGAAATGAATAGAGGACTCACAGGCACGGACAATGGGGTGGGGATTGACTGTGGCTGGGGGCAGGGCAGGGGACAGCAATGAAGAAAAAGGTGGGACATCTGTAATTGAACAATAAAAAAATAAAACTTAAAGAATAAACAAAAATATAAGATAAAATTGCAGTTATCTTTAAGAAACTATTGTCATTTAATGCTATTTTTAAGATCCTTGTTGGATTAGTTTCCTAGGGTTGCCATAAAAATAGACCATAAACTGGTTTAAAGCTACAGCAATGTGTTATCTCACAGTTCCAGAGTCTAGAAGTTCAAAATCAATGTGTTGGCAGGGCCATGCTCTTGCTGAAGGCTCTAAGGAAGAATTCTTCTTTGCCTCTTCCTACCTTCTAGTGGTTTCCAGCAGTCCTTAGCATTTGTTGTTTGTAGATACATTACTTGAATGTGGGCTTCCCTGGTCACACGGC
The DNA here is from genome assembly GCA_004024845.1 of Tonatia bakeri. NCBI lineage: Eukaryota > Metazoa > Chordata > Mammalia > Chiroptera > Phyllostomidae > Tonatia > Tonatia bakeri. Next base: position 202,879 of record PVIA01001243.1, read on the forward strand.
ACTCTCTCTGTATATCTGTGTCCAATTTTCTATCCTTATTTAATAAGACCACCAGTCATACTCAACCACCCTACCCTAATATGACCTTATCTTAACTTGATGACCTCTGCAAAGACCCTGTTTCCAAACAAGGTCACACTCAAGTTACCAGAGGTTAGGACTCAAATATTATTTTGGGAAAACACAATTTGACTCTTAACATGGTATGTGTCAATTTCGCTAGGCTATTGTCCCCAGTTATTCAATCAAATGCTAATATAGGCAAACCTCAATATTGAGGACTCAGTTCCAGATCACTGATGTAAAGTGAACCATAATCTCTTTGTTCATGAAGTTATTTGCCTTCAATTGGTAACAAAAATCATCTGTGAAGCACAATAATGCCACGTGCAGTAAAACAGGGCATACCTGTATAGATGTAGCTGTGAAGGTATTGTGGAGGTGTATAGCCAATAATCAGTTTTCTTTATGTAAGGAAGATGATCCCAAATAATCTGAGAGGTCTTGATTCAAGCAGTTGAAAGATCTTCATGGCAGAACTGTTGGTTTCCTAAGGAAAATTATTCTATTGAGTTGACTAAAAGTTCATTTGGTTTTTCTGTAAGATGACTCTAGCCATGCCTAGTTGTCTTTAACTTCATTTGAAACAATTTTGTTGGATTGTATTGTGACAGCTGTCATATGAGCATGGATTTAAATGAAAACTTATCAAAATTGGTCAATTTTGTGGAGCCATTTTAATATTGAAGATGGAAGAAATACGTCACATTTTGGCATAGTGTATTTTATTATTTCAAGAAAGGTAAAAATACAACTGAAAAGGAAAAAAAAAGATTTGCACAGTGTATGGAGAACGTGATGTGACTGACCGAATGTGTCAAAAGAGGTTTGTGAAGTTTCATGCTGGAGATTTCTCGTTGGATGATGCTCCATGGTCCAGTGGACCAGTTGAAGTTGGTAGAGATCAAATCGAGAACTTACTTGAGAGCAATCGACATTATACCACGTGGGAGATAGCTGACATATTCAAAATATCCCAATCAATAAAGTTATTGGTGAAAATAAAAAAGGTGTCTTTCATTTTACGGAAAAAACTAAACAAATTTTTGGCGGATACAGTGCCTGGAAACCTCAGCTCCTGGTCAAGAGTCCCCAGCTGCACCTCCTGATGGCTGCCCTACAGGATCTTCTGAGTGCCTGGCCACTCCTCACAATCACATAAGCAATTCCTTGCAATAAATCTCCTAACACACATAAATACAAATTCCGGGTTCTTTCTCTGGTGGAACCCTAACTGCTACAATACCTAAAGCAGTGTGTATTTGTTGAAATCAATGTTGCCGCCATCAGAAATTCACCAAGCACCTGCACTACCGTTTGAATGGCAGTGTGGGGGTGAAGTGTGTGGGCTCTGGAGTCAGGCTGCTGGGCTGAAAGCCTGGCTTCACCTGTTGATATTCTGTCTCCTTTGGCAAAGTAACATGACTTCCCCATTCCTCGGTTTCCTTATCAGTGTAAGAGTGAATAATAATAATAGTGTCACTTTATAGAGTAAAAACATTTATCAATACAATAGTACTTTTTTTTAGAGACTGAATGTGTACCTTGGGGATCAGAAAGTCCTTCATTTTAATGCAACTTCACAGAACTCAGCTTAGAAGATATGTATTGACTAATCACCCTGAAATGACCCACTTCCATCAGATACATACTTTGAACTTTTCAGGGAAACTCACAATGTAATAAAAGGAAATAATAAAAAAAAAAACCTTCCAATTTTGGAAAGAGCACTGGACTCAGAATCAGGACCACTGGCTTTGGCTTTAACCCTACTGTTTTCTGATTCTGTGGCCTTGAGTAAGTTCCCTAACCTCTCTGCACATCAGCAGCCTCACTTGAAAGGAAGGTGTGATAATTCACTGGGTGGTGGTGAAGATCAAACAGGGTGATGAATGTGAAAGGCTGTGTGAACTAGGTAGTGATGTTCAACAATACAATCACATGTATTACCCCCGGTGTGCTGGAGCCAACTTGTACTGGCTCAAGAATGCCCTTTGTGATCATCTCTTCTCAATTCCATATTCACTTTCAAGAGCCTTGGTAGCTTGAATCCATCACCACAGAAATCTGCGAACACTGCAGTTCAGGGTTTTTTGTTTGTTTTTCAGAGCTGGATTACCAGTACTACACCACTTATACTAGTGCCTGATACAAAGCAGCCATCGGAAATGGTAGTTATTGTAAGTGGCAAAGTGCAATAGAGGAAAAAGGTGTACACTGCTAGTCTGAACAGTCCCTTTGCACAAAAGAGAAAAAAGTACCCCTTCTTCAAGACACTTCAGTGACAGCTGCCTGGAAATCATCATATTTAATTAAATCCATAATGTGAGAATATTTTATTTTTCCATCATGGTTTCAAAGGTGATTTTTCTCAGTAAGTATGTGATTGGTTTCCACACCATTATTTTATCCTGAAGTATATTTTAATTCCTATGAAGAAATTGCTGCAAAATAAAGATACTTCTCTTTTAAAAATATATTTTATTGGTTATGCTATTACAGTTGTCCCATTTTTCTCCCTTTTATCCCCCTCCACCCTGCACTGCCCCCCTTCCACCTGCATTCACCTCCCTTAGTTCATGTCCATGGGTCACACATATGTTTCTATATTTCCTATATATTTTCTTATATTTCATATAAGCTTCTCCATTTCCTATACTATTCTTAACCTCCCCTTGTCTATTTTGTACCTTCCATTTATGCAAAATAAAGGCACTTCTTGAATTAAAAAAGTAAAATATTTGTTATTCCAGGACATCATGCAAGAGCATCAGAAAGAGAATAATAGTCACTGGAAACAGTAATGCTGAAGGGAAGACATAAGGACATGCATTTTTAGAATACTTTGGCTAAAATTGAACGATACACAAGGAGAGCAAAATAAAACAACACACGACAACAACAAGGACTTCAACATGAAGGGCACTTGGAAGATTGAGAGAACTAATTCTCTCTTGCCAGTGACCAAATTTACATTACATTTGCCCTCCAGCCTGAGCTGGGCTCCAGCTGACAAGCCTGCAAGTTTTCATAGGTCCAGGGAAGCCACCCTTGCGAAGTCTGGTGAACAGAGACTCCCTGGTACATTCCTGGTGCATTCACAGGGTCTGCTGCTTCCCAGGTCTTGAAGATGTGAAATGAAATCCCAAGGGCAGCATTACAAGGGCCAGCAGTTATGGCTAAGCACCCTGGATTCCCATGAGAAACTCTCTGGATCTAGTTCATCCACGTCACATGAGTCTTCAAACAGGAGGCCATAAGAGTTTAAAAATACTATCTGCTGGAGATTTCCCTGGCCACATTTAGTTCACAGAGCTTGCTGTGGTAGGAAAAAGCTGGAAAGAGACAAAAGGAGTTGCAGGGACTGAAAGAAGGCAACGGCCTGCTTTCAGAATCAGGATGCAATACCCCACTACCTTCCTTCCCCCCACTCCCCACCTCCATCCCCACCCCCAAGACTCTCTTGGAGCTTGTTTTCTCTCCAAGGAAGCTGCAGCCTGAGGTACTCCTCCGCCATCCCTGGACATCTGCTTGGCTTGTCTATTTTCTGCTACAGGCAGAGGACAGGAAGGAAGAGTTTGTTTCCTGTAAATAGAGGGAGAGAAAATTACAGCTATGATTGTTTTGACAACGGAAGCCCTCCCTGAAACTTGTAACACGGTTCATTCCTGACAGGCATCGGGTCTGAGTTGCCCAGCTCTCGGCAGAAATTCCTCCCGAGGGGTCCCCGGGGAAAGCTGAAAGACCTGATGGCTTTGCATTAGATGTCTAATGGCATAAAGATGTAATTCTGGGCAATCTTGATACTGGGCTGTGCAAATGGAATGCAGCCTGTGTTTTGATGAGTGTTTTGATGCAAGCCTCTGCTACCTCAAATGAGCATGCTGGAGCTTGACCTTAAGTGCACGGGCACACACACCAGTTTATATGCAAACACATGCCCCCAAGTTTGAAAATGCCTTGATAACTCGAATTATTTTGATTTATTTTTAAATTATCTCTTCTTGTCCCCTGCTCTCCCAAATTCATTTTCTTTTGAAGAGCCCTTTGTTTTTAAAACTATGTAAAGATACATACATACTTGTATTCAATGAAAAGCTATAAAATTACTGACTACACTAGGTATGTTGCCTCCTACTTTCAACATTTGATGATGTGTCCACCTGTTTTGGGAAAATATATTTGACCATGATCCCTTGATCCTCAGACATGAATTTGTTATTCGTAGATGTTTTAAATTCATCTTTTGCATGATCGGTGTTCGATATCTAAAAAGAAAGGAAGAAGGAACTAACCAGGACTGTTGGGTCAGGAGCCAGAGGGATATTTCTTACTGTGTCTACTTACAATGAGAATGAGATGTGTAATTCAAAGGAGTGATTTTCTCCTACTGGTAGGAGAAATAAACTTAAATCTGATTGTTGAAGTAGTGTTCATATGTATATCAAATATATTAAGAAGGGGTTGTTTAGATTTCTTTGTTGAATTTGCAACATTAATAGAACACCCTAAGCTAAATTAGGTTAACGGGATCATTTTTACTTTTGTCTATTTTGACAGCGTGCCCTTTGATTGTCCTCTTTCACTGGCCTCTCCTTTTAGCATTCTTTGCTAGCCCCTTGTTGTCAAATCCACCTCCAAATGCTAGGATGTCCCAAAGCTCAATCCTGGTCCTTTTTCATGTTCCATGTGGGCCCATGGCTTTAATAATACCTACATGCTGATGGGTTTCCAGACATCATCTGTTCCCTGAATTTCAGATTTATAAAAGCTACAGCCTGCCTGGCACAGTCACTGGGCCATCTAATCCACATCTCAAATTTTGTATGCCATAAACAGAACTCACTTCTTTATCCCCAACCTCCTCCTACTCAGTATGTGTATCTCAGTTTTTGCTACCACATTCACCTTCTTACTCTATCAGGAAATTGTCCCTGATTCCTTTTCCCCATATTTCTTATATCCAATATGCCAGCAATTTCCCTTATTTTTTCTACTCCCAACTAGCATCCTCTATTTGTCTACCTTTCTGTAATCTCGTGGCTACTATTTTAGTCCAAACCACCATTCTCTTTTGTCTGGGCCATTGCAGTAGCCCCATCTGATAACTCTACTTAGATGCTGGCAGACCTAAAATCCTCCTACACGTAGCAGCCACAGTGATTCTTCTGTAAATAGAATAGTGATTCTATTTACAGTGCTCAAGAGTAGGGAGCTCAGAGAAAAAGTATGGTGGGCAGGGTATAAATAGGAGAGCACTGGTTACAACCTATGAACACTTTGAGGACAAGGATAGCTTTGTATCCTTCATACTTGCCATGGAGTCTAACACACAAACATAAGTTGCCATGACCATTGCAAGGAGTACTATGGTTTGAAGACAAATTTTAAAGACTATTTTAAAGGAGCAAAATAAATGTTTATTTTAAAGGTTTTAAAAGACATAGTTAGAAAACAGTTAATGACAAGAAAATCATATATTGTAAGTTTGCTATGAACACTCACTTCTTTTTTTACCAAAATTTCAAGTCGGTTAAAACTTGCCACATCAACAACTCCCCAAATGACTGTTTTCTTTGTGGGCAAGTTTACTAGAGTTCCAAAACTAAGTTGGTAATAGACAAGCGTATTCTAAATAAAGATTTGTACTATATTTCTATCACAACAGTTTTCCAGGATGAAGAATCATAGTAGAAGGGGTACATTTCTCCTTACTTCCAAAGCAGTGTACCAAGCAGTAGGTGCCCACCTTGCAAATCCAATTCATCTTCCCTTTTATTCAAAATAGAACAGTCCAACATAAATTGATCAGAGTAGGAGAGCATGAGCTTATTGGATTCAAATTTGAATTGTTTTAAGTGAGACATAACAAGAGTGTGAAAATGTGCCAGATACACCAAGAAGTACCATTAAATGTGAGGGTGTCCATTTCACAAAAGTGAACAACATCAGCTTTCTAGGGCTGACATAACAAAATCCCACCAACTGAGGGCTTAAAACAACAGAGACTTACTGTCTCACACTTCTTGAGGCTAGAAGCCTGAAATCGAGGTGTTTGCAGAGTCACACCCTCTTCACGTTTCTAAGGGGAGGCTCCTTTCTTGTCTCTTGTAGCCCCAGACATGCATTCCTTCTTCATGACAGCACAACTCCAACCTCTGCCTCCGACATCACATGGCCGTTTTCTGTCCCATCTGTTAGTCTCTGCATCTTCACCTGAAATTTCCCTCCCTGTTGCCTGTTTTCTCTTCCTAAGGACACCAGTCTTATTGGATTAGAGCCCACTCAAATCAAGCATGATCTCATTCTAACTTATTATACTTGCAAAGACCCTGTATCCAAGTAAGTTCATATTCACAAATATTGGGAGTTAAGACTTCTAAGTACCTTTTTGGGGGGGGGAGTGGTACACAATGCAATCTATAGCATGAACCATGAGAGCTGATGGAAATACATGTCTGAATGTGTGAGGGCTCAGTATACGAGGGTGTGTGTTTGTGTGAGTGCGTGCTCACATAGTAAAGAACTATAACCAAGTAACCTGTTCGTCCATTGTGCTCTATTCTGCTTCCGGTTCTTGCCTTTAGGCTGCTTGGATAGCTTTTCCGCTGTCCCTTGACTCCACTCACAATGAGCAATGGTACATGTCCAGGCCCTTACTCCCACCTCTAACAAATACCAACACTAATTAACTGTCAGTAACACGTAGCTGCTCTTGGCTGCGTGCATCTCTCACTGAGGTCACAGCGGCTGTTGGTAAAGACATTTATTACTCTATAAGGCACGCTCTGGGACTCAGTGTGAAGCCCACATTTGCAAGTGCCAAACCAGTATAAGGCTAGTTTGTCTTGGTAAGGTAATATGTTCCATAGCTCCTGGGCCTTGGCATGATGATGCATCAAAGGCACAATGGCTCCACTAGAACTCTGTAAAGATTTCCAACCACGGTACCATCTGCTGGGAGGGACAGAGGACTACTGTTTGAATAAGGACTGTAGTTTACATCTTGAAATCAGAAAATGTAACAGAACCCCCTAAATTATCAGAACACGGTGTATTACTAGTACTATTAGCCTTAGCATTGTTCTGGGAGTGACGAAATTGCATCTCAGGAAGAAACACCACCATACAAGCAATATCAAGGATTTCTGATTAGGAGAGTGGCAGACACCCACGCCCTTGTGTGCCCTGCAATGAGGTCACTTGAACAGCCTGCTTTACGATCCAACTCTGTACTCCCAATGAACTCTACTAAATTAGCTTTACACGAGGAAGCCGTCTTGCTTCTCTAGAGGATCAAAGTAGCTGGCCTGAGTCCCAACGTTCTGTAGATAACCAGGTCACAGGATACGTTTGTACACTGTTCTACTCCTAGTACACCATGCTGCGGATTCCTCTGCATTTCCCAGTTTATATCCATAGAGGGAACTTGGGTTCACATGCTTCCTTCTATTATCTGCACTAATCTGGTGACCTAAGATCATTTATGTTCCCTCTACTCTTGTTACAATGCATCTGGAACTGTGTAACATTTTTTTGTCATGTATGGGGCTACTGTTCCTGACAAAGTTCTTTCATCCTTCCTATAATAACCTTTGTAGTAGTAACAGCACCTCCTTGTAACACTTAAAATGCTTGTCTCGCAAGGGCAGCATGACAAGGGAAAGTATGTCAATATGATTTTTTTAGATGACATCTGAATGGTGAAAAAAATCATAAGACTATCCAGTCAAAGTGATAAATAACAATGACGGTGAAAAGGGTGTATTAATATAATAGATAAAGGATGGAAGGGAATTCAATAGAATGAATTTTAGCTGTTCAGTGGTGGGTGTGATTGGTCAGGATGCCATGCTTGAGTTCATTCTCCCTTTTCTGCTGTTCGGATCACGAATACTAAGACCACTCACTACATACCTCTGTATAATATACAGATATACCACAAATGTGACCATAAGTTTTTGAGATTAGCTTTTCTTAAATTCTAGCACTTAAAAATGCAAAATATTATTTTCCTCAATCCTGGAAGTATGTGGTTATTCCGATGCTACTGGATTTATCTAAAAATCTGTGCAGCTGCTTTTTTTAGGAACACCTTTTTTAAAAAAATTATTTATTTTAATTGTTGTTCAAGTACAGTTTTCTGCTTTCCCCCCCAATTCCAGCCCTTCCCACCTCCCTCCCATTTCCAACCCCCCTTGTTATTGTCCATGTGTCCTTCATACTTCTTCCTGCAAACCCTTCACCCTTTCCCCTGAAATTCCCTCCGCTCTCAAGAAACACCTTTTAATCTAGTTTGTGAAAACTGAAAACAAACAGCATAACCACTACTTTGTGTTTACATCTTAACTTTGTCATCAGACTGTTCACTCATCTTGAATACTCATCATATCCAAAAAGTTCACTCTAGGTATCTTTGTCTTTAAGCCAGCCTCTTTGAATGAACATTTGCTATCCCATTTCTAAGTTTTTAGATATTCTTAATAACAAAAGTGATATGTGCCAGGTGTGTACTTGAAATCACAGGGGCATCACTTTGAAAAGTATGTGACTGTCTAACTACTATGCTGCACAGCTGAAATTAATACAAAATAATATTGAATGTCAATTGTAATTGGAAAATAAAATTTAAAAAACAGCAAAAACAGTAATAATGCTTATTATAACAAGTCAAAGAAGTTTATAAGAAAAAAATTCCCATTCTCTTCTTTCCCTCTAATCTTATCCTCATCAACTAATAAAATATGGTACATCTATAAAAAATAATAAATATCTGTATATATTAATCTGAGGGGATGCTCAAGGTATAGTTTAAATAAGAGAATATGACCCTAGTGCTATTTTTAATTTTGTCTATAAACATATAGATCTATAGCATGATGTGCTATGTCTTATTCAAACACTGCCCTATAGATGGAAAGTCAAGATATTTGCAATTCACTGCTTCTACAAAGCAACACTCCGGGAGACTTCCTTAACTGTGAGCCTTTATGCACAGGCACATTTATATCTGAGAAGAGAGTCCTGATGGTGGAAATTCTGGGTCAAAATATATAGTATCACAGTTCTCATTACTTCTGGGATGCAGAAAAATGCATAGAATTTCATTACTAAAATTCATTTGATAGAAACATTAAAAAAAAAAAACCAACAATCTGTGTCCTGTGCCCCTGATCAGAGCAAACTAGACACGTTATTGTTTAATGTTTGGTGAGAATACGCTCATATCCCACAAGAAATCCGTCACAATACGGGCAGCTACACTTGTGAAGGCTGTTGACTTAAATTACTTCTCAGCAAGTTTCAAAATGAAAATAACCTTGAGAAAACTATTATACTTGTACCATCAGATAGAACCAAACAAAAATACCCAGGAGATAAGACATGAATTTGATCATCTTATTTTATGACCACATGGTATACAATAATTCAAGTCTAACATATTATTAAACATTGTAAACTTCACCTGAAAAAGCAATAACTTCGTCCATTTGTGACATTCTCTAGAGTCAGTCAATAAATACCCATCAGAGCAATGTTTGTGTTTCATTGTTGAGTCATTTTTCTAGCCCTTTCACCTTCCTAATGTCATCCCAGTGACTTGTCAGTACATCAGATGCACACTGATGAAAAGCGCTTCACGCCAATTTGCAAAAAGCACCTTGGCCAGACTATCAAACAGTGTGTCCACCAATAGTCATTAACGTTTTCTTTCATCTGTATGTTTTTATTATAATGTAGTGTCTTCAACCATTCAGGAGAAAGGGAATACTATTCATACTTTATAAGATAATGAGAACCAAGGTCACTTGTGAAGAAAAATCTAGTCTGAGCCATAAAGTGTGAATTTTTATTTGATAAACATTTATTGGCCCGGAAAAGTCCTAGACATAAGAGACGCAGAAATGGACAAACTGTTCCCTGGCCCCAAAGTGGCAAGAGACAAACCAGTGGGCACATTCACAGCACAGTGCAGGAGACACCGCGACGGAGACAAATACAAGTTGCACTGGGAACTTAGGTATGGGTCACAGACAGGACTCGGGAGTGTCTACAATACTTGTAGGGTCACCATATGTGGCAAGGAAGCACACAGAACTGAATATTTGGTGTGCTCAAAGCACTGAAACCTTGATGATTAAGTCAAGAAAATTGGGAATAAGTGATATAATGTCAAGTTAAAAATCTACAAGATTATATTTAAGCTCTTCATTTTGATACACCTAAAGATATTCACATATATTTATACTGGAACCTTATAATGACGCTCATGTTGGGAATAGAAACAAACACAAATTTTCTAATTTGTGAAATCAGTCTATCACATAAAATTCTTCTTTGATTCCCAGTGTATCCATATCCATGTAAGAATAGTTCATTGTATCATGAAGTTTGGCTGTGTTGCTATAATCTTAATAAACAAAAGTCATTGAAAATGGCATTATCTTTGATTTTTTTTTGACAGCGGTAAATTTTCTTGTGACACAGCAACCGCAGTTTAATTCAGCACCAAAGATGAGCAATAAGTAAAAGAATCCTAGGGAATTTATAAAATAAAAAACCAGGGAACTTATAAAAATTGATGATGTGTTAGCTTCAAGAACATTCGTATAATCCACTTAAAAGGCAGTGGTAAATGATGTGGTGTAAAGAAGCGCTTCACAAAATATTTCCATCAGGGTTTACTTTTAATCGCAAAACATAATAGTCTATAAAAGCACAATTTATACCCTTGAAATTTCTTTTTGAAAGAATCTGTTTTTCTCAGGTCTACTCCCTACAGTATAGAGGTATTTGCTGATTTTACATTTGTTTTTATAACATGAAGAGTTCTTAAGTAGTTTGGGTAGTGAAATATTGTGTACCTTCACTTAGCATTTTCCTGCAAAGGAATAAAAAATAAAGTCTTAATTTTCTTTCTTAAGGCCATTATGCAAGAATTCCAGTATATTACCACTTAAGCATTCATCTACATACCAGGAAATAACAGTTCCTTCTTTCCTTCCTTCCCTCTTATGTGTATCTCTTCCTTCAACAATATTGACCAAGAATAATTATATGTTTACCGTGGTGTGATCTACACAGATAATCCCAAAAGTAGACTTAACAATTACATCACAATTATTCCATTAAAGGGTTGCATAAAACAGTGTGGTAGCAGATGGCAAACATACATGGTTGAGTTCAGAAAACTGAACACTTTTGATTCAGAATTATTTAATAACTTCAGTAGAATGAATGACTGACTGTAAGCCTAGTTATCAATACCTAAGCACCAAAACTTTTCTTCTATCTTAGAGGATAAGTTTTGAACTCCAAATGATCATCATAAATTGAAAATATGTTCAGATGGAAAGTGAATGGAAATAATGAGAAAGAATTACATGCTAATTTAGAAATGGAAAAATACATCATACGAATAATAGTATTGAGAATGACTTTATATGTAAAAGAATGACAGAAAAATATCACCCATTCTTGAACTCAAAGGGAAATAAAATGATGGGTATGGCAATTTAGAATAATGATTTTTCAGGGTAAGCAGAACAGGCTGTAGGTACCCAAAGTTTAATTTTCCCTTGACACTCACACACAACATTACCAAAGTACACTACTCAGCAGGGATACCCTCATTGAAAGAACCATTGAAGCTTATGGAAAAGTCACAGGTATGTTTGCATTTGTCATATTAAAATTATTAAGTCTCTTGGAAAAGACTGTCAAGGGGCCCCTAGTTGTATTCATAGCATGACTCCAAACATTATTTTCCACTTCCACTGAGAATGGACTCAAGGGACAAACTGGTGGGGAAAGCACATGGGTGAAGGAAACAGGCAAGAATTGAAAGCTGCTTCTCTAGTTTGAGATGATATCAGATTCTCTTCCTTCTAAACTGTTGGCAGTGCAGTCCTTCCTAGAAATAGGGAGGAACAAAAGCCAAAACACTGACTTTAAAAATCTAATTAACAAGCAGGCAGCTTCTCAGGAACTGCAAAATCATACTATATTTCTCTTTTGACTAGAAAGTATCAGTACATATGACTTATTTACAGATAATATAGAGGCTTATGAAGTATATGAAGGAGAAATTTTTTTTATGTATTCACATGTTTTATAATCTGCCTTACATCAGGAAGGATTTTAAGTGGCTTACAAGGATTCTGGGAAGATGGCAGTGGTAGAAGCACACTATTTAAATGTTCTTGAATCATCTCTTAAAGAACAGGCAAGACAACTATGAGAGCAAACCCAAAAACCCACAGGCAACACGTACAGCAAACTAGGTAACAAGGTATCCCCCGGTAAAGCCCAAAATATGAGGAACCAGAGGACCCACAATTACAAGTCTCAAGTGCAATTATCTTTAGCACAGAAGGAAGCAGAGAGAAGTCAGCAGGGCCTCCAGCTGCCCTGACAATCAGGAGAAGCCCAACAAGCTCTCAAAGGAGGTTCCGCAGCCATCTGAGAGAATGGCATAGGTTAGAGGGTTTCACCAAAGCTCCTCTGCAGGACAAAGAACAAATATGGAATGGCTGGGCTGAAAATCTAATTTGGCCAGGCAGGAGAAACACAAATGAGAAAACAAAGTCCAGACTAAGTGTCATGAAAATAAGAGAAGAGGGAGTACAAGAGTCATCAAAGTAGAAAAGATATCCAAAATTACCACCACCATTCCAAAAATACTGGAAAACTCATTTTCCTTAAAAATTATCATCAGAAAAAATATCGAGTTGAATTCTATACAAGTTAATAAAATGAGAGAGAGACAGAAGGAGAAGGACACAAAATAATAGCCCTAAAAAAATCAAAAGACACAAAAAAGATTAAAAGTATAATCTAATATTTAGAAGCAACCTAAATAAAGTGAAAAAGTAATAGAACATATAAAGAATAAAAAATATAATTAGGAGAAACTAAAAAATGAGGTGATTGAAGAAAAGAAAAAATTGAAAAGAAAGGTGACAGGACATATAAGACTTAGAAAAGAAAAAAATGATGCAATTGTAAGACTAAATAGAAGGAATGCCAGAGCAAGTAAACACAACAGTTAACATCCTTCAAGAATTAGATGACTCAACAAACTAGAAACAGAAAGGAACTTCCTCAATCTGATGAAAGGGATCTATGAAAAACTCACAACTAATATCACAGTTAATGGTGAAAGACTGAACGGTTTTCCCCTAAAATGAAAAACAAGACAAGGATATCCACTTTCACTACTTCTACTCAGCATTGAATTGGAAGGTCTAGCCAGGGCAATTAGGCAATAAAATGAACTAAAGGCAGCTAGACTGAAAATGAAGTAAAACTATCTCTACTTGCAAATGACATGATCTTGTGTACAGAAAACCCTAAGGAATCAATTTAAAAACATTAGCATTAATAAACAAGTATAGCAAAGTTGTATAATACAAATCAATGTACAAAAACAAATTTTATTTCTATACAATACATGTGCAATGGACAATGTAAGTGAAAATGAAATTAAGAAAACTCAATTTACGATAGCATGAAAAGAACATTATACTTAGGAATTCATTTAACAAAAGTAGTTCAAATAATATACTCTGAAAACTACAAAACATTTATAAAAGAAATTAAAGAATACATAAATCAAAACCCCAGTTGGCTTCTTTGCAGAAATTGCACGTGGCAGTTCAAGTAACTCAGAATGGGGTTGGAGGAACACCTTGAAAAAGAAAAAATATGGAAAAAGAATAATATGGAAGACTCACACTTCCTGATTTCACAACTTAACAGAAAATGATAGTAATCATGACAGCACAATAATGGTATAAGAGTATTTAGAAAGTCATAATATAAATCAATAGAACAGAATAAAGAGTCCAGTAATAAACCCTATCACTCACAGTTAATTGATTTTCAAAAAGTTATCAAGACAATTCAATGGGGGAAAGAATAGGGTTTCAACAAATGATTCTGGGACAATTAGATAACTAGATATCCACATTGCAAAAGAATGAAGTTGGATATTTCTCTCACCCAATAGAGAGAATTTAACTCAAAATTGATCAAAGATCTATTTACAAGAGTTAAAAGTATAAAACCCTTCGAAGAAAACAGGCATAAATCTTGAAGTCCTTGGATTAAGCAATGGTTTCTTAGATATGATGCCAAAGGCATAGACATCAAAATAAAAAGATAAATTGGACTTCATCAAAATTAAACCTTTGGTACTTCAAATGATACTATCAAAAAAGCGAAGACAGCCCACAGATAAAAGAAAATATTTGCAAATCACATATCTCATAAGAAATTTGTATCTAAAATATATAAAGAATTTTTCCAGCTCAATGCAGAAAGACAACCCAATTAAAAAAGGATAAAAGATCTGAATAAACATTTTTCCAAAGAAAATATACAAATGGCCAATAAACACAAGAAAAGTTGCACAACATCAGTAGCCATCAGGGAAATAAAAGTCAAAACCACAATGGCATACCACTTTACTAAGACTGTGAGATCATCAGAAAGACAGATAATAACAAGTGTTAGTGAGGATGTGGGGAAATCAGAACCACATACACTACAGGAATGTAAAATGCTGCAGCCACTTTTGAATGCAGTCTGATGGCTTCTCAAATGGTTTCACTGATTTATCATGTGAACCAGCAATTCTACTCCTAGGAATGCCTGCCAGAATAATAAAATTGTGTGCGTACACAAAACTGCTATACAAATGTTTATAGCAACATTATGCATATTAGAAATGAAGTCAACCCCAGTGTCATTCAATTGATGAAGGAATGGATTAATAGAATGTGATACATCCTTGCACTGGAATATTACTCAGCAACAAAAACAAATGGAGTGCTGATACACACCACAGCATCAATGAACCTTGAAAACGTTATGCTGTGTGAAAGAAACCAAGGTCAAAGGACCACATATTTTATGATTCCATTGATATAAATTGTCCACAATAAGCAAATCTGCAGAAACAGAGAGTAGATTAGTAGTTGCCTAAGGGATGGGGGCATGAGAAAAGTGGGGATTGATGACTAATCAGTAAGAGGTTTCTTCTGGGGATGATAAAATGTTTCAAAATTGATTGTGATGGTGATCACAGGACTCTGTAAATATGTTACACACCTTCGATTGTACACTTTAACTCAATGAATTGTATGGCATATGAATTATGTTTTAATAATGTTGGTATAAAACATATTTTTAAAAGAATTAGATTTTAAAAAGGGATTTTAAAATGCAAAATGAAATGAAGACATAAAAACAGACTCAAAGTGGTAGAAATGGAAGGCAAGCAGGTAGGAGCCCAAAGGGAAAAAGAAATCAAAGTAATGGCACAAGACAAATGCTAAAATTTGTAATTCAAGAAAACTTTCCCGAGGAAAAAAATCTTGAAACTACATATTGAATCACCAGCACTGATCATTATTATTGACTCAAAGAAAAATGTCTGAGTCCCGGCACCCATGGAAATGAAGACGACAATAGATGATATTTAGAAGGAACATGCAAGGTCCTCCTTAGAGGTTAATAATATCCTAACTCCAAAGTTTGGTCATGGAAACACAGATATTTGTACTGCTGTTCATCCTTTTGCCCTTCAAATGTGTTAGAAATATTCTATTGCCTGTTCAATATTTACTAAAAGCAATTAAATGGACTAGTACTGTAATGCAGCATCTAATAAGTGCCTAATAAAGCAGCTAGACAAAGTGGGGGAGGATTACTCTGTGATGAGGGTGTTAAGCTGAGTAACATAGTAATACCCAACGAGTGTCGAGCTCTTCTATACAACACGCACTATCTAAAGTACTTTACATTCATTAGTTAATTTGACCCTCTGGTCAACCCTTTGAGGTAGAGACTATTATCAATATTTTTCTCCATTTGGTAGATGACAAACCCAAGGTACAAGTAACTTATCTAAGGTTTGCACAGTGAGTTGGTGACAGAGCCGGAATTTTAATCCAGGCAGCCTGGCTTTAGAGCCTGTACCCTTAATGAATAATGCTTCACCCTCTGTGGGTTTGCTCAGGCAGGGGTGGTGGTGAGGTGATGTAAGAAAGGTGGGAGCATGCCAGCTATTCACAAGGACAATAGGGGGAAGGCCAGTCAACCTTTGGGATTAGCTGAAAGGCTAAATTGGGACCAGGTTCAGAAATTCCATGAATGCCATGCAAAAAGTGCTGTTTTTTTTTTTTTCTTTTTCATCAGTGGCAGGTAGTGAACATTTCTGAGCAAACAAGTAATAAGCAGAAAGTCATGTTTACAAAATGGTAATAATAAACTGGGCTGGAAAATTGGGTAAAGAACTAAATGAAGGCAGGAGATCAATTTGGAGACTTCAAGGGGAAGTCAATGAATTTAAAAGAGATGACTTTAAATCAGGAGCCACAACTCTCAAATACTACTTTTTCTTTTCTTTTTTAAAATTACATTTATCGAGGTGACATTGGTTGATAAGATTATACAGATTTTAAGTATAATTTCTATGATACATGACCTCTATATTGCATTGTGATCAAATGCTATTCCCAGGGGAATTTGTGCAGAGAACCAGGCCCCCCAAAAGCATGTCCTTGAATGTGAGGGAGTCTTGATTGCTCATGCATGAGATCTGCTGTCTGAAGATGAGTGGATTAGGTGGAGAACGCTGTCTACCTGAGTAGAGTCAGGACCAGAGTTCAACCAAAAAGTCTCAAGAAAACTCGTAACTCATAACCCTTCAAAGCCAACGATCCTTACAGTGAGACAGGAGCAGTCTGAGAAGGGCAGCCCGGATAGGTGAGAGCAAGCCGCTTTGCCAGCAGAGGCCCCAGAATAATACCTTTAGAAATGGGTTTAACATACACCTTGCTGTTACAAACCCACCCCAGGGACCAGGTCACACCCCTCCTTATGGACAGGAGATGGGGAGAGAAGGGCTACCAGTGGCAGCTGCAGGCAGTCAGTGCTATTGCAATGGTCAAAGCTTAGGCAATCACGGTGCTAATGATGGTGGTGGATATGGGAGCAGAAAGGAAGGCCTTGACATGAGATCACGATGACTGCTTTATGAGGTGAAGAGGAGAAACCCTCAAAAATGAGACCTCTGAGCCAAGAGAATGAGAATAATGGTGCTGAGAGAACTGTGGGAACTAGAAAGGAATGCTTGCTTGCTCAGGGTTGACTACTAGGCTCGCTTCTTTGTAGACATCACAGTCTAGCAAAGCTCACAAAACATAGATAAAATGCCAAATTCCTGCTGCACTACCCCGAAGCTTTCAGTGAAGGCGAATAACTCAATACGCAACTAGCCCTACAAGTTCATGTTTCTTTTCCTTAGAGAGATTTTTGTGAAGGGGGTGTACATATAATCTACTCATATTCCCTTTTAGAAGGTATAACAGGAAATTATAAGGGTTCCTTAATAAAAACGATAGTTTCTATTTCCTAAGTACTTATTGTGTTCCAAACTTTATGCTAAGTACTTTGTACGCATTAGAGCAATGAATGCTCACAATTGCTCAGTGAAGACTATTATTGTCCTCATTTTGCTAATGATGAAATGTAGACACCAAGGGTTTAAAAGGTTTAAAAACGTATCCCAAACTACATAGCTAGCAAATGGCCAATCACACCTCAAACACAGGTCTCACTTTCACGTGTCTTATCTGTGGTTACAAATAGTGCTGCTCCTGCCTTCCATTTCATTTTTCTGGCATCTATCTCTCTCCAGCTTTCACCCACAAGCGTTGCTGAGATGGTTACTACAAGATTAACGGATATCCTTTCCGTAGATCATAACACTGGTTGCTTAACTGAATTGCTAATTGATCGGTTTAGTCAGTGCTCTTAAGTCCTTCTTTTTTAAATCATGAAGCCAATTACACACCTACCATGTGTCAAGCACATCAGTCTCCTGAAGAAACGAAAAAGTGGGACTTTGCTGGGAGGCAAAGGATGTAAGGGGACTAAATGGTAATGGGAAAAAAGTACACTAGAGATTAAATAAAAAATAAAATAAAAACAGGGACTTTCTCTGTCCATAGTTTTT
Organism: Tonatia bakeri; assembly: GCA_004024845.1. NCBI lineage: Eukaryota > Metazoa > Chordata > Mammalia > Chiroptera > Phyllostomidae > Tonatia > Tonatia bakeri. Next base: position 220,964 of record PVIA01001243.1, read on the forward strand.
CATCTGTGGAGAAGCACACCTTGGGAAATAAAGTACAGCATTCCAAAATCACACAAGAACATCATTATACAGAATGCCAATTAGACCCTTATTACAGCAAAAATTCCATTCTGTCATTACCAACTCAAGTCCAGATCAGAGAAAAGGGTACGACAAGCACCCAAAACAATAGCAATAACTGGGACGGTAATCTAATGTAAATTCTTCCCATTACAAAAGACAAATAATCGAGATTCTTTTTCAGAATTGATCAGATAAAACAACTATATTTCATTGACTCATTCAATTATTTCGTTTCCCAAATAGTTATCTGGGCCTGAGCTAGGTGTCATTGCTTCAATTATCTGCTTTGCTTTAGCAGTAGAAAATTAGAATGAGGAAAACATTTCAGAGTGAAATCTGAAAATTCACAGACCTGGATAACCTCAGCCTGCACATGGAACAAAATACAGCAGGTCCTAGAATAATGTTGTTTTGTTCAACATCATTGTTACAATTTGATGCAAAAAAAAATTGATTCCTGGCTGGGGCTCCTGTCTGTATGGAGTTGGCATGTTCTCCCCACATCTGTGTTGGTTTTGTCCTGGGACCTTCTGTTTCTCCCACATCCCAAAGATGTACACATGAGGTGAATTAGTATGTGTCCATTGTCCCACTCTGAGTGAGTGTGGGTGTGTGTGTGAGTGCACCCTGCAATGGAAGGGCATTCTGTCCAGGTGTGGGTACCACCTTGCCCTCTGAGCTGCTGCTGGGATGGATTCCAGCCACCAGTGACTCTGAACTAGAATGAGGAGGTTGGAAAATCATGAGCTTATTTGTTTTTATTAACTTTTCTTAAATGTATGTATAGTGTACATGTATTTCAATGTGTAATATTAGAAGTGTTTTGGGTCTTGATTCAGAAGTTTGACGAAGTTTTTGTGATTGGAAATAAGCTACAGGAACCTAGCTCTTGTTCATATCAATTAGCCTATGGTAAAATGGGTTTTGTTGTACGTCATTTCACAAGAAGCAGCATTTTCCGAGAACCTCTCCGCATCATTAAGTGAGGATTTACTGTAATTCAATAAGTCCTCATGTGGAGCAGAGGCGGGTGGCCACTGGTTTCCACTCACAGGGAGCTTGGTGGGGAGAGGCAGCGGGTCCTGGCTCATAGCAGCGGCACAAAACCAGGCTCAGGGAAGGAACTCCTGATTCACAGTAATCAGATCCCTTTCCAACAAGTGCAATGCAGGAAAAGGTAACTCTTGGTGAAGGTCGTCTCTTGTACAAAGTGTTTAAAACCCAAGGATTTACAATAGTTTAGATTTAGAGATAACATTTCTTGGAATATTTCTCAAAGGGAGCCCGTTGTGTTCTAGGCCCTGCCTCGGCCCCAAGCTGTTTGTCCCTCTTGAAAATCTGCCACTATTATTTAGCCACTATTTTTTGGCTGCTATTATTCCATGCTCTGTGATCTCAAGAAGTGAAACTCACATTCCAAAAAGGGATTTTAAACCTAAGCGCTGCTAAGCTTCAAGAAAGGGAGAGAAAAAAAGAGTGATTTCTTAAAATCCTCCACATTTTTCTTTCCGGCTTTATCAGCTTTATCTTACAATCACATCTCTTAATTTTGGGGATGAATGCAGAATACCATTTCATGAATGCTCAGACTCTTAACATTGAAAGTACTGAAAGTGATGAGGTAAATAACTTACTTGGGGAGGTAGGGACTTGGAAGTAAGCTCAATAATGCACATCTACTTAGTCTCCACCCACGTAATGTTTAAAAGATTCTCCCATTACACCATCAGGAGAGTGTATCTTGTGATAGTGCCCACTTAATAGGGAATCTGTCGTTATTCAGACGCATCGTTGAATGAAATGTACGTCTCATGGTCATAAATCCCACTGCAGCTCTTAAATCACACACAGAGAAATTTGCTGTGTATTGAAATACAACCAATTTTTGCATGCGTGGTAGAACACAGAAGCATTTTGTTTCACAAGTATAACATGATGGTTTTTATGGGGGAAGTGAAGAATAATTTTTCTAGTGGGGGAGGAATGTAATTAGCTTGAATACAGAGTATTAGAAGGACAATAGCCAAGTTGCAGGGGGAAAAAAAGATTCCATTTTGAATACCAAAAATTAAAATAGTGTCCCCCAGTGAAAGCGTGAATTCTCATGGTTGTTAATTTCTCTTTCTTTCTCTGTCTCTCTCTCTGTCTCTCTCCAAGCAGAAAATATGTGATGAGATACTAAGTGAATATATCAAAAATAACATTTGTCAAGCATCCACTTCATGCTATGCACAGTGTTGAGTATTATCACTCTTTACAATGCTTCCATACCAGTCTGTACAGCCAAACTCTCTCCGCACCCCTCAAAATGTTTGCCCCAAACCCCTCTTAGGCCCATAAGTGATCTCCAGTGCTGGCATTTTCAGAAGGACAGGCCCGAGTAGGGGCCTGAGTAGATTGGAAGTAGGTTTGGGTCACTGAGCAGGAAAATCCAGGGTCCTTGATAGCTAGATGATGGGTGCAGGAACCACAGGCTCCAGGGAAGTGTGTCCCTTGAACCTGCATTCTCCTCAGTGCTCAGCCCAGAGGCCAGGACAGGGGCTTCTAAAATGTGGAGCCCAGGCGGATACCCACGCACCCGTCCACCTCCTGCCTCCTGCCTTTGTCTGAGGCTAGTGCCGCCAACCTGGGTTACCTCTGCTTACACTCTTGACTAAACAAAGCAGGTTCATAGAACACAGCAGGAATTCGACAATTGCTAGCTGAATGAGTGATTGCATGGGAGAGTCAGTACCTGACCTCTTAGAGTTTTATAGAAAAAGATTTGCATGTTACCTCTGGAATACAATTGAAAAAATTCTGGAGCTACAGGAGCATCAGAGCTCTGAGCATCACTGTTTTCATAGCTGTGACATTTGGTTTGGCTTTCCCTGAGGAACCCCTTGTGGCTTAGCTGTCAGTCAAGGCCCTTTTTCCCCCCCCGTGCACAGGATCCAGCTTGCTGGATTCTCCGCCGAAGCTCAGGACTCAGCATTCTGTACATGCTAACACATTTCAAACAAGCCAGAGAGAATACTTGGGTAACAGGAGAGGAATAATCCCAGGTTATGTTGCTCAGCCTATTGTGTACTTTTAAGGACAGATCAAGAAGAAAATAAAGGAACTGGAAGTCAATCTAATCAGCATCAAAATTTGTCCCAGTGGAACGTTCTGGTAACAAGTTAAGGTGTCATCCATTTATATTGTCCTTAAGTAAAGTAACCTTTAGAGTAAAGGAGGTGGAAATTTGAGATTTTTTACAACCGAAGGAAGTTTTTTTTAAAAATAAATTTCCTCTTTTGCAATTACATAGAATCACATGAGCTCTTGGGGAATAATTTTGAAAATGTGGGAATGTATACTGAAAAATCCACCATAGTGCCACCTACCAAGACAATGACAATTAGTACTTGACTGCACTTTTGCAGGCTAAAACCATTACCAGCTACTCGATTACAGTCCTCTCTTCCCTTGACATTTACATAAGCATTCTCTCAAACTATTAAGAATCTCTGGACACATTCATCAATTTTGATAGCTACATGGTATCCCATTATGCAGATTTACTTTGGGCTAACAATTTACTTACCAATTAATTCTATTGTTCTCATTTAGGAGGGGGGTGGTTTTTTTTCCTATTGTTTGTTTTTGCTTTTATTTTTGCTTTGCTGCATAATATTGTGTTTATTTTCTTATTTGCCTCTAATATAATATTAAAATATTAGAATACATACACACATAAAATATATGTTAAGGAATAGGCCTCTGACTGGTGTGCTCAGGTGGGCATTGTCCAGCAAATCAGAAGGTCCAGGTGGATTCCGGCTGGGACACCTGCCTGGGTCGCAGGTTTGGTCCCTGGTATGAGAGGCAAGCAATCAGTGTTTCTCTCTCACACTGATGTTTCTCTCCCTTTCTTCCTCCCTTCCCCTTTCTCTAAAAAATGTTTAAGAATGAAATAAAATAAAAACAAGTAGGATAACTGGGTCAAAGGGGGCAAACTATTACTAAGATTCTAAATTGCTTTCTAAAACTGGTTCTTGTTTGAACACCATATTCCTATCCCACCAGCATAGAGCACTGCAGCTTGTTTGAGAATTTGGTGTCTGGTGCATAAATATGGCATCTTGCTATTGTTATTTATACGTATAAGGAAAGCAATTTTGAATAAATGGAATTATGCCACATTTCTCATTCCAATGTATTGAAAGATCATTTTATCAGGTTGTTAAATCTTTGAGGTTACTTGTTCTTAAACATTTTCTTTTACTTACTGCTATTTTTAAAATCAGAGTTGGAAATGTCCTTCACTTGGTCCACAGAAAGGGCAAACTTTTGGTTGCATAATCAAAATTTAAAATTGACTTCAAATGATTTCATTTTATACCTGCAAACCCTATTTTTGTACCACAAATTCAATCTCTTAAGAACCACAGTGGCTGCCAGCACTAGCTGGAATCATTGCCTCTTCTCTTAGAAGCTTATCTCAATTTATCTTTTTACATTTATGACATTTCTTTTTTATTACCCTTTTCATTCCCTAAAGTACTGCATGCCATACGCTTGTTTTTCAAAACTCAAATCTAATATTTTGGCAGACCTCAATGAGGATTTTGCATTACCATTCAGGCTTGTTGTACTTAAAAACAAACAAAAAAAGAAAAAGAAAACAGGTATGAGGATTACCAGCTTAAAGGGAGACTCACTTGCTAGAACAACATCCACACACCAACTTCAGCAGGATGTGGGATTTCTGCCACTGACTTTTTTCCATTCATGGTCTCACTTGTGAACAGTAGAAGCAAAAGGAGCTGGTTGGTGGTCTGTGCCCGTCCAGCCAATGCTGGGAAACTGTCAGGATTATAATACCCCTTTGTTGGTTGGCTTGGCAGCGATGCCAAGAGCTGAATGGGCCACAGAGACTGAACTAGTTATGACGACCGCTGGGTCCTCTTGAACCAGCAGAAGCCCACCCCACCATCCCAAACCGCCCCCCCCCTCACCCCGCCGTCACCGCCCAGCCACCCTGCGATGACAGCATGGAAGTGGAGATGCTCGGAGTCCCCCTCCCACCAACATGCTGCACCCAGTTGGCTAATGGAAAATTTTGACTTTCTGATCAGTCTAATTCAGTAGGAGTGCCAATCTCACTTGAAATGTGCAAAAAACGAAAGAAGATAAACAAGAGAGAAAGTAAATCATGGAAGTGTGATGATGTGTTAATCTCTCTACTGAAATTTCATGGCGGTTGTTAGGGGTGAGAGTAAAGAATTAAAAAATAAACTCAGAACAAAACAGAAAAAGAGGCTCCTCTATGATGACATCTATGGGGAAAGTCTGATCTGAGCATTTTGGGTCAAAATTATTTTTTTATGTTTGTTTTTGTCCCATCAAATCTGCCAGAACTCCAATTTTCAGATTTAGATGCAGCCCCCAATAACAGAGAGAAGGAAACTGAAGATTATGAAGCAAGTAGGACAAAAGATTGCTAAACAAACATTGTGTTGTTTTCTAACAGCTTTCTTCTAACCCAGACTCCTGGTTTTATTTAAGAAGCCCATTGCCTTTGAAAACACACAGGGTCTTTTCAATAGCAAAAGATCAAATGATGTTAATCAGGCAGTGGGGCCTAATCCTTTAATGCAGCTGTCTCTTTACATCATAAACATTGCAGCTATATAAACTGGAGCGATTTTTATCTCAGCTTGTCTTTTCTTCTTCCTCTTTCTCTCTCCCCTCACCCCGACCCCTCTTTAAATCTTAACTTTTGCCAATCCACACAGAATATGCTTTCTTATACCTCCTTTCTAATCCCAACCAAGAATCAATCCGCTGTGCCTTAGAAGGAAGACAAGAAAACGGGGCAGCAAGTACAGCCCCAGCTCCCTTCCTTTGTCCCCGCTCCTCACACTTCGGGTTGATCATCGCAGACTGTGCTCTGGTGGAAAGGTCACATCCCCCAGGGCGCTGAGCAAAGCTCAGGCTTCTGCCTGCTCCTCTTCTGCGATTGCTTTACTCCGGTGGAGTGAGTTCCACTTCCGCAGATGGAAATGCGTTTACAGCTGCTCGGAACAGTTTTTTCGGAGCCAATCTTTTCCTCAAGGCTGCGGTAACCACAGTTGGAATTCTGAATTTAGACACGTTTAGTCTAAAGAACAAATGGTTGAGGTGGGCCAAAGGGTGTGTGACAGTTGTCTTTAGATATTTGTCCTGTTGAAGTGGGATTGGACTTCTACAGAAATATAGGACCATTAGAGCGGTGATTTCTGAAAGGGGGAGTGGCGGTACGCAGAGTCACTTGGGAATTTCAGGGTACCACCCCTTTCTCCGCTGAGATGCTAATGTGCCCACAGCCAAGTGACACTGCTATCCAGGGGGGTGTGCCTATTTCTTAAGCATGTTAGAACGGAAAAAACTGAGAAGTCTATCAAATCAACTATAAATTCCATGAGATCAACCGTGCGTATATCATTCCCTCACCTTTTTATTCTTAAGGCCTAACAGGGCCTGACATGTAGCAGATGCTAAAATTTCCTTTTTTAAGTATTGTTTTATGGATGAATTACAGAACAAAACTTCAGGGAGGCAAATTTCATTTTAATATAAGTAGAATGCTCCAATAAGAAACTCTGTCCAAGGTGGGCTGCCATAAGGAACAGTGAGCTCTCCATCCTTGGAGGAGTTCAAGCATAAGCTGGGCCCTGCTGTACACGCTGGGGACTGGACCAGATCTATGCGGTTGTCCGAGAGGCAGCCACTTTGTCCCCAGGTCCAAGGAAAAATTTCAACATCTTCTACTTTATGACCATGAAGAGATTCATTACTTAAAAGGGTGTAAAAAGATGCATCCTGTTTAAACCTTGCTTTCCGGAAGTTGTGGGTTAAATGTGAACCACCGTTTATTAAATCTCAAGTTTTTAATTTCTACCTATAATTCTTTGATTTTTTTAAAATTGAGGATAACATTTGTATCTGAAAGTCTCCCACGACATGTTCTTCTTTGTACGAATGCCGATGTGCCTTCGTCCAGAGCTCTGGCTTCTAGGTCCTGAAAGCCAATTTGTTTTACCTGCCGGAAAAAAGTCTATGCCCACCTCTGTGCCACATTAATTTGGAGCCCAAAGAGTGGTCCATAAAAGAATTCCGACATTTCTGGAAACATTGGAAATCCTTTAGCATATTCTCCTCCTGCTGCTTCCTCTTCTCCTTCCCCTTTGCCTTCTCTTTCTCTTCCTCATTCTCCTTCTTTCAATTCTGAATGAAGTTTCTTATCCAAGGGAATGTGGTACTTCATAATCACTTCTTTGCCACCCGTTCATTCCACACTCATTTACACTGAACACGTGTGGCCCACGAAAGGAAGCGATAAAGTGGTAAGCCCCAGGCCCAACCTTGGCCTTTGCTGTGATGATCTTTTGGCAAAGAGCGCCACCTCTCGTCAGGAAGCCAGCGTGGCCTCTGTGGGCCAGAGGAGGCAGAGGCAGGGTGAATGACCGATCGCTGGCACTTTAACTTGCACGGCAAGGACTTCTTCACCGACAGTGGCAGAGAACCTGAGCCTATCCAGCATGCTTGCTCCAGTGGAAGCACACACAGGTGGGTCACTCTGGGTTTTGAAAATGAAACCCAATTGTTCTATGTCGACATTTTTTTCACTATCTAAGAAAGTAATTTTAAAAGAGAGTAATGAAAAATCCTTAATCTTCTCAGTCCAGAGCATTCTTAAAATTTTTGGATCTTCTACTGAAGAAAACATGTCTCTGAACTAATTCAAATTAAGCATTGTTCTCTAGCATTTTAGGGATGTTGGAAGTCTTCAAGGTTCCTCCTGTGACAGGTGAGAAACCCCGAGGTCCAGAGTGATGTCATATCCCTGCCCCTGCTGACTCCACACCCACCTACTAGATTACCTTCAGGCCCCACCCATCCTTTGGACAACCTCCCCCAACTTTTGCAGCATAAGCAAAAGAAAAATTGGCACTGGAAAGATTGGGACTGTGAGAAAACTCATTGTGAGATCTCAGGCTGTGTCTGAATAGAGCTTTCATCTTTATATTTTTATTATGCTCTGTTCTGATAAAACATAAATATCTTTATTCATAACACATAAGACAGATGTTGATTCTAAATAGAGTTATAGAATTCACTACAAGTCTCTAAAATTGCTCATGTAAATTTTTTTAAAAAGTATTTGATGTGTGTATTCTTCTTCCCTTATAGGGAGTTTAAAGTGATTTGAAATATATACTGGTATGTATTATTTGATCACACAGCTTTTTATTTGATCAAATAGCATGCTTGATTTTTAACAGAGACTTTTGTAGATAATGTATTCTGAGTGCCAATGGAGGAAATTTTACCTTAAAATATATTATCTGCTATAAAGAGATATTTTTATCGCAGGAGAAAGCCGATGGGCTAAGAACAAGAACTTTGGACTCAAGCACAGTGTCTGCCACTTAGTAGTTCTCTGACTTAACCCAAGTCACCAAACTCTCCTGGTGCAGGTGTGTGTGTGTGTGTGTGTGTGTGTGTGTGTAAGTGACAGAGAGAGAGGGAGGGAGTCAGGGTAGGGATAGGGGAGAGAGTAGTAAGGAAAGCTAAACTGCCTTTCTCATGGGACTGTTGCTAGTATCAAATCCAACAATATCCTTGTAAGTTCTTTGAAACTTACAATCAAATTTAAGTTAGCATTATAATGGCCAAAGCATTTGCTCACTGCCATGAAGCATGTTAAATGGACACAATGTGTTTAAAGGTTAAAAGCTGGACTCTTTGATCTGCCAACTTGGACAGAATCCCAGCTACACCACTTACTAGCCGTGTGCCCTCTGGAGAGTTATTGAACCTGTCTAAGCTTGCCATCCTGAGGGGGTACCGATTTAGTACACATCTTATGGGGTTGTGTTAAGATTGAGTACAGTAATAAATGCAAGGCACCCACTGGGATGTCCAGCCCACAGCAAACGCACACATTGACACATTAGTTTGTCTTAGTATTATGAGATTCCTGCCGTTCATATGGTTCTGTGGGGTAAATAACCTGGGAGGCTGAGTTTCTTGGCCCTTAAAATATTTCACTTGGGTTACATAGTATAAAGCTCTAGCTGAGATGTCACTTCACAGGACATGGAACCAATTCGAGTGTCATAAAACAAAATCATTGACAGTAAGGATTCATGAGTATGAAGGTAAACCCAAGAATATCTGCTTTTCATTCTGCCCTCCTCACTCTCATCTTCAGAACCAGAACCATGTCTCGTACAGAAGAATTCTATTCCAAGAAAAGAACATACTACTTTACTAGTGTTTCCAATGATCTCAAACCCTTTATAAATTTTATGGACTTTTAAAATAAGTCATATACATGAGGTTTCTCTGAAAAAAGTCCAGCCATTGTTAATATAATGAGAACAGTTTGCACAACATCAATGTAATCTGGCAGCCAAGGAGGGTGGACTGGAATGTACATACGTAACAATGACGACTTCACTGTCCTAGTCAGTGAGGGTGGTAGACGCAGTGTAGTGAGCAGGTGTACTGTGTGTCTGTTGCATTCGAAGTGACTGAGCGAGGAGAGCAATGAATCTGCATCAGATTTTGCATTGAGCTTGAACATTCCTCCATGGAAAATATTTGGATGATTCGGAAGGCCGCAGCTATGGGCAACTGGTTACTGACAGCTTTATCATGACAAAGCACGTAGTCACGCATCACATTTTGTGCAGTTTTTTGGTGAAACATCAAATCACCCAGGTGACTCAGCACCATCTTCCCCCTACAGCCCAGATTTGGCACCTTGTGCCTTCTGGCTTTTCCCAAAACTAAAATCACCTTTGAAAGGGAAGAGATATAAGCCCATCAATGAGACTCAGGGAAATACCATAGGGCAGCTGATGGTGACTGGGAGAACTGTGTGAGGTCCCAAGGAGCCTACTTTGAAGGGGACTGAAGTGTCATTGTCCTGTGTGCAATGTTTCTTGTGTTGTGTATCTTCCTCTGTCAATGCCTCTATTTTTCACATCACATGGCTGGGTACCTTCTGGACAAACCTCATATGTATTTTTCCTTTATTTACAATAATTTGTACTCTAATTCCTCCATTTTATTCTACTTTCTCTTTTAGATTGCAGCCTCCAAAAAGGATAAACTTTTTGTTTTTCTCTCATGATACCCAATATTTAAGTTCCATGAATGACTCAAAGATCATTCAGGCCTTGGGTTCATGTCGTGTGTCTATTATCTACTTGTTGGGTATCCTTGGGAGAGCTGCTTCAACTCTCCAAAGTTCTGTTTTTTGCTCATAAAATGAAAACACACTTGCGGAGTCCCCATGGGTTTTGGAAGTTATACCTGGAAAGCTCTTGACACATAACACGTGTTTGTTAAAATCAGTATTTCTCTCCTTTAGGTTATCTCTTGTGACTATTACCACCACAATGGCCATCGTCTGCATGCCTATCCTTAGGCGTTGGCCTTGATTCCCAGAACTAAACAAAACACCTGCAAAAAGAAAGGAAAATCCTGGGAAGCTTGGTCAGAGCAGAAAGCTTTTGCTAAGCTCAAATCAGCAAACCTGTCTCCAGGCCAGAAGCTAATGCCCAACAGGCGTTATCAAGCTGATGAAAGAGAACACTGGTGAGATGGTGCCACTTAGTGGTAGTTTCCTAGCACTACAGGCAGCGACTTTGTAAGTGGTGGGAAAATAATCGCCAAAGGAGCCTTGAATTCTGGTCTTCCCTGAGAAGATGGGAATGCACTGCTAGTTCCCACGCATTAGTTCCTTCTCTCTCCCCGTCCGCAGCAGGGCTGTGGGCAGCACACTTGTCTCTGTTGAGCATCCCTTTACTAGTTTGTAACTTCTATATGAGCAGTTATGGTCTCTCTGTTCTTATAACTTAGCTCGTTAGCAAAGAATCAGGAATCAACTAAAATATTAATCAATCACAAAGTAACAAAAGATCCTTCTTGACATTTGCAGGTTAAACTTTGGCCTTAATCTGCATTCAGAATCCTCTCCCCACCTGAGAAGAAGGGAGACAAGGCTCACCTTTAATTATGAAAGTTAAGGAAGAATGTTTAATGATAGTGCCTCCTGCAGTTACTCACTGCCGATCACCATATCACAGTAATGTTAGTAAGTGAGACGTCTACAGAGCTCTGCCGGTGTTCAGTCCTGAACCCCCAGAAGGAGAAAATGAGCAGATTTAATTGCTCTTATATTATTCTTTCACTTATTTGTGGTAGCATCTATGAAAAAAAAGAGTGTTGCCAATAGGGGAAAACCTAATATCCAAGTACAAAGCAGTGTCTCCTTCACCTGCGGGGAAATCTTGTTTTGAAGGTTAGAATTTTAGAATTAGAAGCGGCTTTAAAAATTAAATGGCCCAGCTCCTTCTTGCATCGATGACGCTACATTTACCTAACTCATGTTTTTGTGATATTTGTGTTTTAACCTTGATGGCCATGTTAGGTTTTGTTGTAGAATGGTCTGGTTCTATGGACAAGTTAGGCTGTAAAACACCTTCTACAATGTGTCATTTATTGGGAGAGAGTGGGCCTGAAAGAGAATTAGAAACAGCTGAAGGCACATCCAGGCTCATTGCTGATCCTGTCTGAGAGGCAGTTTAAGAGCTCAGATGAAGGGAAAAAAGAGAAAGCTAGGACAGAACAGAGGCTGCTGCTGTGGCTCTGGTGGCGGAGGGGCCCCAGCCTCAGAGACAGGGAGGGCCGACCTGGCAGTTTAACACACATGGTCCTCAGCTCCCTGCGGCCCTGGCCTCACCCGGGCACAGGAGAAGAGAGGAACAGGTGCAACCCAATCCTGAGCATCTTTGCTTTACAGAAATGCCATGGCCCTTGGGCCAACAGTGTCTCTTCAACGGAAGATGGGAAACATCTTCCAAATAGACTGCTTTTGTTCATTAGATTAATTTTTTTGAGCGTCTGATTTGTGCCACTCTTCAAACATCCTGATGGCTCACACCTCTTCGCTTTGAGCAGCGTGGGTCTGTCTCTCAAACAGGTCTCCTTTCTACATCCCCCACCCCACCCCTCTGTCCTTTCACCATTTTCTCATCACCACACTCAGGGGAATGTCATGCCAGGTTCTTGGTTCTGCGGAGAGAAGATGGGGCAGACACAGCGTCTACTGCCAAGAATCCTTCTGTCTAGTATCATCATCGCAATGAAACTGCCTGAGACATATTCCAGGAGCTCAGAAACATACTTTCAAAAAGAGAATCCTTCTGCAGCTTCATGTTTGCCTATTTGTTCTTTTCACCTTCTGAGGTCAAGTCCACTGTGAAAACTCAGGGGCAGCTATCAGGAAGGAAACTTGACCTAACTCAAGTGCTGCTTCACTTAGGACAAACCACACATGAAGAAGGTCAAGTATCTCTAAAGAATAATTTATATACTATTTTATAATATATATATTCTGTGTAAAGTGAGATGCACTTTGTATAGAAGTTTTCTTCTCATTTATTTTCTTGCAAGCTCTAAAAAATGTGATTCCTTGGCAACAGAGCCACATCAGATTCACTCAGTATTTACATGGCAGTGCCAGAGTCTGACATAGCCTCTCTCAATTGGTGTTCTGAGACTCAGTTTCCAATGTCAGGAGAATGTTCCCCATATAGCCAACAAACAGTTCTCAAATACCAGCATGGTGTCCAAGAATTCTATTCAATTCTGACACTACCTAGCCAGAGATAGCACATGTTTCCACAGGTTAAGGACCCAGTTCTACAAGACTGACCCACACCCCACCCCATGGCCCACTTCAGATGCCAGTTGCAAGCCTGGGTTGTTACTTATACTTCTGACCAACTAGCTGTAATCAGAGGTTCCCACAAATCCTCCTTTTGGGGTTGGATTAATTTGCTAGAGTGGCTCATAGAACTCAGGGAAACAATTTACTTACTAGACCACTGGTTTATTATAAAAGGATATAACTCAGGAACAGCCAGATGGAAGATAAGCACAGGACGAGGTGTCGGGGAGAGGGTGTGGCACTTCCACGTCCTCTCCAAAACTGCCACCTGCCCCACATCTGCAGGTGTTCACCACTCAGGGCTCAGAGATTAGATCGTTGGCCATTGGCGAAGGATTGACATCCAGGCCTTCTTCTCTCCCTAGAGATCCGGAAGGGAGAGGACCGAAAGGTCCAACACTATAGTCACATTGTTGGCTCCACCTCCACCAGCCCCATCCTTTGGTCCTTTCCAAAGGTTACCTTATTAATATAATAAAGACACCTTTATCACTCTCCACAGTTAAGAAATTCCAATTTAAGAGCTGTGCGCCAGAAACTGTGGACTGACACCAAATATATATATGAAAAATCTATTTTGGTCATCTGAATGGTCAGATAGATATTTCCTATAAATCATGGTACTGCTTTCTCTCTGCATGAAGTACAGACACAGAGTCCCCATGAATCCCCACACAGAGACCTTAATGATTGCCGTGACTCCCACATTGCCACTCTGGAAAGTCCTGAGAGGTAGTGTAACAAGGGCCCGTTCACATGACGCCTTGGTGCCTGACCCAACAATCAGTATTGGGAGGAAAATGTCTTTATTTACAGTATTCCACCCTTGGGGGCTCTGGGAGCACTTTAACTCGGAGCCCTCTTTTCCCACGAGGCCCAGCACTTCCCTTATTCCCCAAAAGGCTATAAGCCAAAAGCAAACCAAGAAGCTGTGCATATTCATGTTTTAAGCCAACTGCACAAATAGTTCTTCATTCCCTCTGAAAGGTACCGAAGTCGTCATTCTCATGCAGCTGCTCTGTCCCTCAGGATCTGGAGTGCTTCGTCATCAGCCTCCGTGTAATAGTCCAGGAATACCTGTGCCGTGGAGCACTGGATCATAGTCAGTCCAGGAAAGACACAAGTCTCAAGAGTCCAGATAAAGTCCGGGTTAGCAAGGCAGCTGCGTCTTGTAAGGGGGATCTTCAGAGTCAGCTAGACCAGACACGATCAAAGCAGCACTGTGTCTCCTTCCCCACTGTGCCAGGCCGCACGGCCGGAACCTGAGTACCAACTATACAGTAGCTTGCTTAGTTCTCCCTCTCACATGGCTCTCCTGCTCCCTTCCAAGCTCCATGGCGGAATTCCTCCAAACGGCAGAGCACCTCGTGGCAGTTGGGCCTTAGTTTTTTTTTAAAGATTTTATTTTTTATTTATTTTTAGAGAGGGAAGGGAGGGATGGAGAGAGAGAGAGAGAGAAACATCAATGAGTGGTTGCTGGGGGCCACAGCCTGCAACCATGTGCCCTGACTGGGAATTGAACCTGCGATGCCTGGTTCGCAGCCCATGCTCAATCCACTGAGCTACGCCAGCCAGGGCTGGGCCTTAGTTTTTAAATCCTGATCCCATACCTCCTGTGTGACCTCACCTCCAACTCCTTCCACAATGAGCTACATTCTCCAGTCCTCCTGTACTGTTTACATTTATTTGGCTGCCATCCCCAGTCAGGGCAAGAGTGACTCAGTGATTGGGGGGGGATCGTCTCTCTGGCAACCTCAGGAGTCAGGATATATCCTGAAAGTCACACCTTTTCACCCAGGGCAGTAGCACAAGTTATTATCATAGCTATTAAACTAGCTACCAGCTTACTATAGGTATGCAAAGTATCTTAAGCCATACCATCTGCTTCCCTCATTCCCCCAACCATGGGCTGTGAGGGTTTATTCTCTGGCCTCCCATTATGGTAGCATGGCTACTGGCAAATACATAAGCCATGGAGTTACAAAGTTTACATTCTGACACAGCAACTGAATAGGTGTACAACCTTGGGCAACTTACTGACCTTTTCTGAGCCCTTTTTCTCACCTGCAAAAAGCAGATAATGATATTCAGAAAGTTGCACAGATTAGAATAACATGGCAGAGGTCCTGGTAAAGTGCCTGCACCAGTGAGGTGTTCTTTAAAGGAAGGCATTGTTGTTGCCATCTAATTCCCTAATACCCTCTCACGAGCCCTCCCTTCTGCGGACTGCCAACTGTCCTGTGCTTTTTGTGCAGCCAAGCCCTGCAGTTTTATTATCTGCCCTGATGTCTGTTTTTTCTAGTGTTCATTTACCACTTGAAATACCCATCACTTGCTGCCTTTGTCTTTTGCCATTCCTCTCTTCTATTTGTTTTCTCTCTTCCTTCAAACTTCCTCTGCAACTCCTGGCTTGAATGCTGATGTGCTTTGCCTTTCATGACTTTTATAAGTCGCTGAAACGGCTCTATTTCTTCTCCGCATCAAACTAAGCGACCATTAATCGCCAAGTGACACCCTGGATTGAGTCCAATCAGTGTTTCGGTTTGGTGGCTTTCATGCTGGATGCTCTAGGTCAGCACTTTTTCTTTCCTATTGGACACACTTTCACTTTTCTTCCTCCCTTTGACTCTCTGATCCTTCGTGTGCCATACTGTTCCCCATGTTGGAGATCACTGGAAGTGTGGGCTCTGGGGTAACTGTGGCATTGCTGCAAAACCTATGGGTTTACTCTGTAATGGTTAAGAAAGCACTGGCTTAACAATAGTGCTTCCTTTGGTTAGAAGTAGAGAAAAATAGTCCCAACGATTAGGAGCTGCGTATTACCCACATTTTTCCTAGTTCTCTTTTTCATATAACATTCTACATGTGTAGTAGTTAACTTGGCTGTGGTTTAACAAAAGTAACTATTTTTCTTTGTTTTCAAGAAAAATGCTACTGCTGAGTTTGTGCCATAGTTTCATCTCTTTTTCTGTATTTGGAGAAGGAATGTGCCACCAGGTCTAAAGTAGGAACCTGAAGGGTGACCAGGTAGCGGCTCCCAGTGGCAGGTGTCAAGGTCCTCTGTGAAATCCACCTGCAATCCCTGTCCTGTTTCTGGTGCATGCTGAAGAGGGCCAAGCCATATCTTTGGTCACACTAGAGAGATAAAAGCTCAAGTCTATCCCATATGACAAGGATGGGGTGATAAGTAGCTAAAAATTATTGTACAATTAAGAAAATCTTTACTATTGAAGATGCTCATCTGTGGAGAAGATTTGAGGGCTTAGCCAAAAACTTGTGGAAAGGATTACAATTGACCCTTGAACAATGCAGGGGTTAGGGCTCCAACAACCCCCTCCTTCCTGCTGACTCAGATGAAAATCTGAATTTGAATTTTGACTCCCCCAAAACTTGACTATTAACAGCTTACTGCAGACCAGAAATCTTATCAATAACATAAACAGTCAATAAACACATATTTTGTATGTTTTGTGTATTATATACATTTTTACAACAAAGTAAGATAGAAAAAAGAAAATGTTATTAAGAAAATCATAAGAAAAATACTTTTACTGTAGATACTGAAAAAATCAGTGTACAATTGAACATGTGTCATTCAAACCCACGTTGTTCAAGGGTCAACTGTATTTACATAGATAATAATTTAAAACAAAACATGACTTTGTCTTTATACAGGAAGGGCCTTCCACTCTGTAATCTGGCTGTGCCAGAGGTGACTTTAACCACCTATTAATGGCAATTGGCTTGGAGTCAAACTGCTGTCTGCCTCCCAGGTTAACTGAAAAGAAGGCACATCTTTCTGGGCAATGCTATTGGCATCGCCTGGAGCCAGCACTGGCTTTGTTCACTCTGCTGCTGCTCATTTCAGCAGAAAGGCCTCCTGCAGCTCTTTAGTTAATGGCTGGCTTTATGCGGGGAGTGGTGCACACTCTGACTTTCCTGCTGCCCTGCAATGCTGCATCACAGGCAAGAAAGTGGCAAAATGGAACAAAGCCCAATCACTTTCCCTTGGACAAACATTCCTTTTTAATGTTCTTTTGTTCCCAGACTTACTATCCTACATTTGTCTTCTCTGAGCTGAATTGCTGCATTTTAACCCAGTTACATAAATGATCAAAGCCCTCCTCAAATTCCCCTCATCTTTCCAGAATCTCCATCAGAGCCAAGCCCAGGGACCTTTTCTTTTTTTTAAAGATGGGCTACTGCATGAGAATGGTTTGTTTCCTTTACTACCTTGCTCATTTTAATATAAAATTAACAAAACTTCTCTGATGATTATAATTCATCAACATTGTAAGGAATTTAATTATAAACATTTCCTTTTTGGACAAATAGAGTGTGGCTTATTTCACTCAGCACTAGTGAACTTTCACACCAGATAATTGTGTGTCATGGGAGGTTGTCTTGGGATTTCTAGGACTTCCAGTAGCAGCCCTAGCCCCTGCCCACTAGATGCACGTGCACACACACACACACACACACACACACACACACACACACACACAGGTACGCTTTGTGACAACAAAAAGGTCCCCAAATTGCTAAATTTTTCCGTAGGGCAAAATCTCCCTGAGTTTGAGAACCACTGATGCAGACCAATTGCTAACCTTTTCATCTATGAAGATACTGCAGGCAGAGCACTATTTCTTCCTGAGATGTCTTAAGGGGGGAAAGAAACCTTAGATTTTAGTCAGACTTGGGGTTTACTGTTCAATTAGTTCCTTAAGTATATTCATAAATGTTTTCTGGGAAAATTGTCTCAGATCAATCCATCGTTTTCTATTCTCTAGCCCAATTCTTTGCATATAACTTTATACAATCTATTTCATACAATCATTTTAATTTCACAATGATAAGAAGTGAGTACTAATCGTCAGTGGGCTGGAAGGCAACGGGGTGTCATAGGAAGAAAGATTTGCATGTACACCGACCAGAGCTTCATTTCTCTAAAAACTTAGGCCAGTTCCTCAGCTTCTGGGTAACGCAACTTTCTCATATGAAATGTGGGGTTGTTAAGATTGTAGAGGGATGTTGGGAGAATTAAAATGAGGTGGTGAGACGGTAACAATACGCCTCCCCAACAGAGGCTCACTCAGCAATAGTCATGTCTGTTTCTAACGCTGAGGCCGAAGCTCTGGGAGCTCGGCCACAGCTGCATGTCCGAGCAGCTTCCTCAGCAGAGGGAGGGTTTGCTCCTTTTCTGCTTGGAGACCTCTTTAAGGATCTAGTAAACAGAGAAATCCTCATAAGTAACACAATTTGTAGACAGTTTTAGAATACTCACAGACACCCCTAAAGTGTATCTTGAGCCCAAGTGAGTGATCTATCCAATGAGAGCCTTCTCATTTCATCTTTCCTTACGGTGGACGTGAGTAGGTGGTGCCAAATTGTTTTCCCTGGGCATTGCTTCGAACTGGCACGCCCTTCTGTGGGAAGAAATGGATTCCTATTTCCCCTGATGGTAGCGGTTGGCCAACAGGCCCTGGAAAGAAATCATTGGTTTGGAGGGCGAAGGGCCTTGTCAGTTTCAGTTTTTTTGGGAAAGGAAAAGGTAAAGAAAGGTAGCTGGTAAAAAGGGGCCAAGTGGTCCAATATGATTAGTCACTGTGTTCGTTTCCTATGGCTTCTGTTACAC
This sequence comes from Tonatia bakeri, assembly GCA_004024845.1. Classification (NCBI taxonomy): domain Eukaryota; kingdom Metazoa; phylum Chordata; class Mammalia; order Chiroptera; family Phyllostomidae; genus Tonatia; species Tonatia bakeri. Next base: position 239,416 of record PVIA01001243.1, read on the forward strand.
GACTGTAGCCTTCGTAGCTTCACATAGCACAAGTTTATTGTCGTCCAATTCTGGAGGTCAGGCATCCAACATGGGTCTCACTGGGCCAAACGTGAGGTGCTGGCTGGGTTGCATTGCTTTCTGGAGGACTGAATGGGGGCATCTAATTTTCCTGCCTTCCCTACTTCAGGGAGGCTGCCTGCATTCCTTGGCTCATGACCCCCTTTCATCTGCAAAGCCAGCAAAAGCCAGGTGAGTCTCTCTCACGTGGCATCACTCACACCAACTCTTCTGTCCCCCTCTGCTATCTCCCAAACCCTTTGTGATTACTTTTGGCTCATCTGGGTAATCCAAAATAATCCTCTTTTAAATTCAGTTGATTAGCAAATTTAATCCCATCTGTTACCACTCCCCTTTGCCTTGTAATGTAACATATTCACAGGCTCTGAAGACTGACACATGGGGCATCCTTTGGGGACCATTATTCTGTGTACTACAGCTAACTCTTCTTGGTATTTTTGATGACAAGGTAGGAATAAGCCCTGTTACAAGCCTTGAAGAACATTTACAGTTAATAAAAGCAACAAGTTGGCAGTAATTTTTGAATTGTCATTATATCCATGTACTTCTGGATAATAACATCCCCCCAAAAAATCCTTATCTTTAAAATAAAACCTCTCAAAAGCTACATATACCCAATTCATATCTCTCTCAGAAACTTAATGTCTTTGAACTCCTGATAACTTAGGCACCTGGAGAAATTCCTTATAGTTCATTACTCAGAGTTAAGAGAAATCACATGTGTTTTGTAAAGAAAGTTGCAAATAACAAGCAGAGATACCCCTGAAGACTAAATAAAGCTTCCATGATTGAGAAAGGGCTTAAAGAAAATCACGGCACTGTTGGCAAAAAAGGGGGGACAAAGCCACTCAGAACACGTGACAGGTCACACTACATGTTTACTATTTGGATTGCAGTCCCATTGCTCCGTGGCACCATCTCTAGAATGTTCCTCATTATATTCCCTTGCAAGTCAAATATCCTCATCTTTTTTATTCCACTGAATCTTTGTTCTCCTCCAGGGGACCTGCCTACTTGTCTCCAATTCTTCCTTTATTTAGCACCACCTACCACCATAAAAATAGCCTCCAGTCCATCATCCTAACAGTTTTTAATACATGTCCCACTGTCCTTGGCATTTGTTTGGTGTTTAGTCATATTTAGTCCTATTGCTGTACCACTCTCCAAAAACAATTATTTATGCTTTCTCCTCTCTGCTGAATCCTTCAATGCCTCCTCCCCCACTCACAAATACTCTGGTCTCCTCCCCTCCTAGGAGCATGGTCAGTTTGTATGCCACAGCCCCCTTTGGAAGTTACACATGGAAGGATTATTTATACTGGCAAATGACATGTAGAAGGGTTATATAGCACTTCCAGGGACAGGGTTCAGAGGCAGGGGGCCAGTTTTCTTTTTCCAGTCTCATCAATAGAGGAGCACAAAGAGTCACCTAGCTCCCTGGATGAGGTTAGAGGAGCATCCTCAACTGACTAGCAATAGACATTTAACCTTCATTGTGTTAAACCACTGAGATACAGAGGTTGCTTGTTACTACAACATGACTTAGTCTAAACTTGGCTTCTTCTTCAGTGAGAAAACAGAAGCAATCAGAAGAGAAATCTACAATCTCCAACAACCACATCTACCATTAATTAGTCACCATCTACTCTTCCTTCCTTCTGTATTATGGCTGAATTTTCCATGTTTCTAAGGCCAATGTTTCATCTTGTGCACTAGGTTGCATCTTCTTTTATCTACTAAAAGCTATCATTCCAGCATTTTTCTCTTCTGTCTCTGAATCATCAATTCTTCCCTCTCAACTAGATCACTCTATCAGTTAATAAATATACTATGCTATCTTCTGTCTTAAAAACAATTCTCTCCTTGAGTAGCTCCACCCATTTTAAATGAGTTGCAATACTTATTCTCATTCTCTCTGGAACCGTTTGGGGTTCTGCTTGCCCCACTAAAACTGAATCTTCTCTTGTCAAGGTCACCAATGACGTTGAATTTGCTAACTTAGGTAGTCAAATCTCAATCTTTATCTGATATGACTTAGTTGACCATATTCCTTCCTTCTGGAAATATTTTCTCCATTTGACTTCTAGGACACAACTATCTCTTAGTCCTCTTCCTACCTCACTGGCTGCTTATTCTTGGCCTCCCACATCCTGAATGTTGGGTTGCCCCAGGGCTTACTTAGGCCTTAGATATCTTTTCTTCTCCATCCATACTTTCTCACCAGGTGGTCTCATTCAGGTTCATGGTTTTACTAACCATCTTTCTTTTTCCCTCCACTTATTTTTGCATTCATTTGTTGATTCTTCTACGTGCCCTGACTGGGGATCAAACCTGCAACCTTGGAATATGGGGATGACATTCTAACCAACTGATCTACCCAGTCAGAGCCCCATCTTACATGTTCATAACACAAAACTTTTCTCTTTCTCCTGACCTCCAGATTATATCTTTATTAGGATCTGTAGCAGGCATCTTGACATGTCCTAAACTAAACTTCTGCTTCCTACCTTTCCCCACAGCATACTCTTCTTGCCCTTTTCTCTAGTTCAGTAAATAGCAACTCCATCTATCCCGTTGGTCAGGCCAAAATTTGTGGAGTCATCCTTGACTCTTCTCTTTCTCTCACTCCCTATGCCCAATCTGTCACAAACCCTGTTAGTCCTACCTTAAAGCCCTATCCAAAATTCAACAACAGCTCAGCCCCCCCTCTGCTATCACCCTGGACCAAACTGAAACCATTTCTCCAAAGTACTCTTTCAATAGTCTCTGATTGGCCTCCCTGCTTTGTCTCTGCCCCATATGGTCTATTTTCAACGTTACTCTCTCCCCCTGAGTACTTCCGTATGCTTGTCCACTAAATACCTTTTAAAAATGTTACCACCGATTGTTGATAGAATTAAGACACATGGTCGACAGACCGTGATCAGCTTTTAGGGGGTTAGGAGATTCTCCAGCATTTGAGGTGTTAAGGGGAGCTGTGATTACATCCTGGGATTGTCTTCACTCTCCAGCCCATTTATGTTTATCTCCAAAGTCCTCGGCTATGACTAACTCCAAAGTCCTACTGGCACTTCTGTCATTCCTAATTACTGTCTCCCCTTCGAAGTACTTTCCTTGTGCCTCTGTCCAAATGTTTATAGTTTGTTCATCTTTAAGCACAGTTCCTTGTCTTTCCCCCAACTAGACTCTGAGTTACTAAAAGGCAAGCGTTTGGCGAAATATGGCTTAGTCTTCCTCCTCCTCCAAACCCCGCCCCGTCCGGGGAACTGTGGCGATACTTGTAAAAAGTTTGATGGAGCTCCTTAAATGGAGTTTAGCGAGCAATGAGTGCAGGAATGTGCCCAGGACTGTGTCTGCTCCTGGAGGCAGCCACCCAAGACAGGAAGGTGGAAGACAGGACAGAAGAGACTGGGGAAATGGAGGAAGATTACCAGAGAGGGGAGAGGAAAAAGGGAGAGGAAGATGGGGAGGAGAAGAAGGGAGAAGGAGGAAGGAAGAAGGAGGAGGAATAAGAAGGAAGAAGGGGGAAGAAGAAGGAGGAAGAAGAAGGAGGAAGGAGGAGGATGGAGCAGAGAGGGGGAGGGGAGAAAGGAGCAGGGAGGGGGAGGGGAGAGAGGGGCGGGGTTTCGGACGGCGTTCTCGCGGCGCACGCGCCCGGTCTGGACCAGGTGGCCACATGGCTCTGGCTTCTTCCGTGGCCCGCTCGGGCTGCGGCGCCCGGAACCTGCTGCAGTTTCTGCGGCTGGTGGGGCAGCTCAAGGTGAGCGGGCGCCAGCGGGCTTTCCGGGGCCGTGGCAGGCCGCGTCGGGGGAGGCCGGGGCGGGCGCGAACCCGGAGATCGCCCGCCCCGCCAGGGCCTCCCGCTCTCTCCGCGTCCCGTGGGCGGGGGCAGGACGCCTCGCTCGGTGCCGCTGCGCCTGCGGACTGTAGACGCCCGGCCCGCTAGGCCGACCCCGGCGGGTGGAGTGCGAACCGCGGAGTCCCCTGCATCTGGTGGCGAGCGCGGGGCTCGGCCGGGCCGGCCCGGGCGGCGTCCCCGGAGGTTTCTGGGGCGCTGCCGGCGCGGTGACCTGCGGGGCCCTCCCTCCCGCCGGGGTCTGCGTTGAGTACTGGCACTTTTGGGGCACGACTGGGAGGTGGAGTTGGCTTCCGAGCTCTGAGATCAGTCCCGCAATTTTATGCTGGATATTCAAAAATCTGCCCCACGATTACAGAATTAACAAACCTGGTTTTTTTTTGCAGAGGATTTTAGATAGTACACACGAGTGACATTACGTTCATGCACCCTTACCCCCACCGCCGCTGCCTCCCCGTTAGTGATTTTGCTGAATTTCTCCAAAGTTTAACCTCGGAGATTTTTTCCTGTCACTGTTACTATAGTTTATAAAGTTCTTGAGAAATGTAGACTTCTGAGAAGGAAATGCATTCTCACGGATCACATCATATGTGAATAAAAGGAAGAATCATTAGATATGCTATTATCCCTTCTGCTTAAGAATTTGCAAGTCCATGACTTGTTCAAGCTCAGAGCTGTCACCAGTGTTTTCTGCTTGTGCCTGTCTGATGGGGTTATTAGAAGGCAAAACTTCCCAAGTCTTGTAGTTATGAAAAATAAGCTTCTTTACACTTTTGTTTTATTTTTAAAGGACTGTATGTGTTCCCAACTGTATACATCAGTAGCACAGAGTAACTTGACTATAGACCTTTGTATTGTATACCGTGTGAGTTACCCCCCACCCCCCGTTATTCTCTGACCTCACTGGTTGGTTGGATTGTGGACGTGGGTTATTTCAGTTAGTTAGGTATTTCTTCATTTGTTCCTAAACCATTAACTCTGTTTCTGTGTCCCATTCCCTGGACTTCTCTTGAAGAGCATAGCAGATAGGCAAAATATTTATTTGTGTAATCGTCTTTTTCTTCTTCATTTTCATCAGAGAGTCCCACGGACTGGCTGGGTGTACAGAAATGTCGAGCGGCCAGAGAGTGTATCCGATCACATGTACAGGATGGCAATTATGGCTCTGGTGACGAAAGACGATCACCTGAACAAAGACCGGTAAGCTGTGAACCCCAGTGCTTGTCAGGTGGGGTCTCCGCTCCATGATTATGCACTGCTTTTCATGACTGAGGTGCGTGTCAAATTCTTGTGACAGTTTAGTTTATAAATCAAGAAAAAATTTTTGAGGCGAACCTTACAGATTCAAAATGTGGGAACAGGAACTATGTATAGATTGCTGCAGTTGTTAATTGGTATATTAGGGAAATGAATTTCTGGGCTTCCTCTGTTAATTGGTAAGGGAAAGAGCCTGCTTTGGTCTCAGGAAAACATACATGTGGTATTAGGGTTTCCAAGGCTTTTGAAGCAAGTGTGTTATGTCTTACATTTTATCATTGTATCAGTGCACTGTGTACTTTTTATCTAGTCCTTTAGTGGGGTGACTTTTTGGAATGTTATGTGCAAGATATAACTGAGAAAGAGATATTCTCTCTTCCTTCGGCCAAGCAACAGTATAGAATACTTTTCTGAGTGTAGGACAAAGTTCCTAGCAAAATAAGACATTAAGTAAATACCAAATGTGGTTTCAAAAATAAGCTATGTTAGAAAATGACCACTATACTACAACAGGAGAAAGCACCTGTTCTTGGTACTCTGAGGTGAGCCCTGAAGGGTTGACTAGGTAGAGAAGTAGAAGGTACAGCATGCTGAGGGAAGGGCATAGAAACCAAAACCCTGATGGCAGGAAGGTGAAGGTATGCTCTGGAAATGAGTCCATTTAATCACAGCAAAGTTTCATTAGGGAGTCTGAGGAGCCCTGTTATTCTGTAGATGGTGTGGAACTTAGATTTTTGGCAAACAGTATGAGATGAACTTAGTGTTGAATGGAGATAAACCTAAGACTAGTGTGAGATTTTAACTGGGTTAGGGGAGCCAGCTGGCAGGGAGGGGACACCTCCAAGGAGTTGGTTAGTGCTTGTCCTCCTTCGGTAATAATGGGAACCTGAAACAGGCTGGCCTTCTGGGACATTGATCTCATGACCTGCCTTCGTTTTTTGTTTTTACAGCGATTATCCTAATCACTGCTCATTATCATTAATAATCAGAGCCATTTGTTGTATGAACAACATGTGCCAGGAACATAAATTACCAAATTTAATTTCATACTAACCTTATGAAGTAGTATCTCTTTTTTCAGAAGATAAAATGAAGGCTCACAACACTTAACATATAAAGAAATTTAGTAATTTGGCAAAGGTCACACAGCTAATAAACGCTGGCTGCTAGGTTTGAACCCAGGCCTGTCTAACTTGATTCATTTTTCTATAAAGGGCTTCATTTTGACATCTATCTGGTATATTAGGGAAATGAATTTCTGAATTTTGTATTAGTAACTAAATGCTATAACCCCCAGATAACCTCCTGGCTTTGTAATCTGAAGTTATCTTTTATTTTTATTTGTATTAATTATTTTATTGACTATTATTTATCTATTCATGAGTATTATTTATTTAAGATTTATTAATCTTGACTTGTCTTTTCAATCTGCTATGTTGCACGCCCTTCTCTTATTATCTTTATTATATATTATTTTCTATTATCATTGAGTCCCCTTATACCTTATCTTTTAAAGTGATATTTGAGAAATTAGCCATTTCTAAAAAGATATAGGGTAACAATTTCCTTTGCATTCTCATTTTGTTTTGAATATTAATGAGCAGTTCTGATTTTGAACTGTTGAAATTTGGCAAAAAATAGTTACTTTAGAAAATGCTGCATTAAAATACTCTGTGGGGGTAGAGAGAAACTAATGTATTATGTAACTTCAAAATAGTGTAGAGAAGGAGTTTGTCATGAATAGAATTCCACGTAATTGTTCGCCATTTCTTGCCTGGTCAGATGTGTGCGCCTAGCCCTGGTTCACGATATGGCAGAATGCATCGTTGGGGACATAGCACCAGCAGATAACGTCCCCAAAGAAGAAAAACATAGGCGAGAAGAGGTCAGTGTTGACTATTGACTCCACAAGACACCACCAGAAACACCTGTTGCTGAAGCTAAGCTAAGTTTGTTAGACCTGTTGGAGTGCGGGAGTGCCCCACCTTGATGGAGTCTTCCTGTCTCACTAGGAGAAGGGGAACGTCAGGGGAGCTTATTTATCGAGGTTGAGAGCCTGGGCTGGAGGATGTTTAAAGGGATCTTACAAGACGGGCAGCCGGCTGAGGCTGTGGAGAGTTTAGGGTGTAAGAGCCCTGTGTGGCTGGTGGGATTGGCGAGGCAGCATCCTGAAGCCTGAGCTGCTTGTGTTTACTGTATTTTGGGGTTTACAGTCTTAGCTTCCAGAAGCAAGGATTGCCCTGCAGTAAGACCACAATGGTTTTTGCTGGTTCTTCGCCTTGTGTAACACGAGAATAGGAAGGTGTGCCTGCTTCCAGCCTTGTTTAACGAAGGGACAGCAAACTGTGTTGGTTTCAGTTTTCATTAGAAGGTAGACGTGGATAACATGGCTTTCATTAGAACAGTGGAAATAGCTGGAACTTGAAGGAGTTCTCCATGCGAGTTAAGCTCTTTGGAGAAAAGGTCTATAACTTACAAGTATAATTATTTTTATAATTATTATTTGTTGGAATATTTTTGAGCAAGTATTTTTTATTGCAACTATTTTTCAAGAACTATGATGGTTGGTATAATTTATAGTTTTTACTAATAGTTTTTAATATTCTCTGATATTTTATTTTTTTCCATTTTTTAAATCTTATTGTTGTTCAAGTACAGTTGTCTGCCTTTCCCCCCCACCCCCCCACCCCTGCCATCCAGCCATCCCCATTTCCATCCCTGGTTCCATGCACCCCCCGCCCACTCCCGGTTTTGTCCATGTTTCCTTTACAGTTGTTCCTGGATTTTAAATGAGTCCTTTAATTTAGTGTTTAGGGGTAAACAAAAATATTTGTATTAGTAAGAAATGAATAACACCAATAAAACGTGAAATCAATATCATTTTGGGCTCTAATCCCAGAGGCCAAGGCCAAAGAGGGAGACGTATTTAAAGCAGAGGCTGCAAAATTCATAAAGGCTTTTCTTATAATGCTGAATGGCTGGTTCTCAGTTCAGGGATCGTTGTAAGCTACTTTTATTATAGGCCACAGATCCTAAATTGCTAAGTGGACAGATCTTTATCTCAGATGGTTTAACAGGGCGGTGGCCTTAAATAGCTGTTCGCAAAGCTGAGGGGAGATGAACTTAATAGCCAGCAGCATTTTTACCTCCCTACAGACAAGAGAATCCACAAGGAATCCCAATTTAGGAGTTCAGAAACATCTAAAATTATGGGTACAAGAGGAATATTGTAAGGAATATATTTTTTCCTGCCAAGACATAGGCCTAGAACGTAGGCTCAGTCTCGTGACAGCCTGTAGAAAGGGAGGAGGCTGAGAAAGTCTTTCTCCATGGAAAGTTTAGACCGTCATTGTGGTGCGACCACTTTGTAAAGTGTAAAATGTCTAATCAATGCGTTATATACCTGAAACTAATAGAACATTGTATGTGGGCTATAACTGAAAAATAGGTTTAAAAAATCATCTGAAAATGATGAAAAGGCATTAAAAAATTCCTATGTCAATAGTTAATTTAAAAAGAAACCAATTGAGTTACAGAAAGGAATTAGTTCTGAACCAGAGGATGTTGGTTAATGACGCATTACAGAGAGAAAGAAAGGGGGAAAAACCTCTTTGATTATATACCTCATTTCAGGATACATGATAGTGTTATTCAAGGGTACATCTGGATGTTGTGGACAAGAAATAATATACTGAAATACTAGAGGGTAACCAAAGATATTAAAGTGACGCAGAGGAAGAAAAGACAGGTACAGTGTGAATTTGAGGCTTACTCCCTTAAGGAGCACATCAGACCCTTCTGAGGAGAAAGCACAGCCCAGAGGAAGGGCCTCCAATGACTGGGGGTGAAAGGACCTGCTGCCGTCCTGACAACAGCTGAGACCTGGCCTCCGTGGAGGGGCATAGTGTGGACCCAAACCATCAGAGTGTTGCTGTCTTGCCGGACTCTGTCTCCTGGCAATGATGAAAGACCTCTGTGGCCTCACTGAACTACCTGCTCGCTGCCCACTCCTTCAATTCACAGGAGAGTAAACACCATAATCAGAAGGGACAAGGGAAACATCTTAGAGAACTGCAGGTTCTTGGATAGAAACCAGAGGCTTGGAGAGCACTGATACTCCGTTGCCTCTTCCTGCCGCTGGCTAGGATTTGAGAACAGAGAGGAAGATGTGAGAGTTGAACCATTCTCTATGCAGATGGTGTTTATGAATGAGACATGGACGTCCGAACCATGCATTCCGATAATTAAATGAGGGTTTCTTGGCTTGAGGTGGAATGCACATAATGAGCAGCAGGGAGCATCATTTGCCCAGAGGATAGCCGACTGCATCCAGAAGGCTTTAGACCAAAGGAGGAGGGAGGAAAAATACTTGATAAGCCTGGAACATTGATTGTTTTGGAGGAGAGCAAATATTTGGAAGAAATGAGGATGAGGGAGTAGAAGAGAGAATTTGGGGGCCAAAAGCAATACTTGTAGTCTGACCCCTTCCTAGGCAGGATAAAATACAGGGGCTGGCACAAATAATACCCTTTCTTATTACAAAATCAGAAGCATGTAATTCTGTAACATAACAATATCATATTCAAGCACACCATATGACATTTTAGGTGAAATGTTCAAATTGCTGTCCATTTCATGAGAGACATTCATGAAACCCACCCACCACGCTCAAAGAAGCCTTACTTCTGCTGGACCCTGTATACTTTGTATCATAACCCACCTTGGTCGAGGGCTCCTGGTAGGGATCATCAAGAATTAGTGGGAAGGAACTTGAGGCTGGAGTGCAGCGAGGGCAGGTTATATTCCTATGTAAGGGGGGAAACTCACTAAGACCGACGAGGAGTCATGGTTATATGTGGACCTGTGAAGGTCGAAGTTGCCAAAGAACTGAGAGGTTGGAAGGAGAAGAACCAAATTTTATTATGCGAGTCAACGTGGCAAAATGGAGAAAATGAGAAATGTAGTGAACATTTTATAGAGTGCTGCTTATGTGCCAGATAATAAACACTTTGTATATAAACTATTCAATCCACACAGCAATCCTTTCAAGAAGGTACCATTATTAACCTCATTTCAGAGTTGAGAAAGCTGAAGGACAAAGGGGTTAAGTAACTTGCTCGGGGTTCCTCAGCTAGTAAATGGACAGCTGGTTTCAAACCCCCACGAGTCGGTAGTTTGTAGTTCACCGCAGCACTGTTCAGCCTCACCAGTGATGTGTGAACCATGAAAACTGCTTGCTGGGTGCTTGTCACAAGTGACACAAGATGTTTGCTGAAAGCTTCATTCAGTTCAGAACTTTAAGCAGATTGTAAACATGCTTGGCTAACAGGAAGAAGCAAGGGAAATTTCCTCTCTAAATCTATGTGTGAACAAGGCAAAAAAAGTAGGGAAGCGGGTGTGGCAGGGCTCACTGGCAGGAATGGAAGGTCTGGCACCCATAGCCGTGTACCCCGGACTTCTGTGGAGTTGATTTCTGAGGGTTCATTTAAAAATGTAGGCATGATTCTGTGGCATATGCTGCCAAACAAGGAGTATCAGCTACCTAAGAGGCCTCAAAACGCAATTCTCATTGTGTAATAACAAATGATATCCACAAGTTTAGATCCAGAAAGTCACTTTTTGCATTGAACTCTAGTATGCTTATGACTGAAATTTATGTGGGCATCTGTGATTCATTCAGAAGGTGTAGTCTTTGGCCTCACTTCTCATAGTTCAGATTGTCTCACATCCTCCTCTTTGTCCTTTTATATGTGTGGTGTGCTGCAGGCCACAAAGTAAGTGGTTAGTGATGCCCTTGTTAATAAATACTTGTTCTTACTTAATGCATGTAACTGCCCTCCTTGTAAGCCATAAATATTTGCAGTATTCTGCCCCTTTGGAAGTTATTTTAAGGATTTGAGCCCAACACTTGGCTTTTGTAGATGAGTTTAAATGTGAATGTGATTAAAATAATGGTTTGATATTTTAGGCAGCTATGAAGCAGTTGACCCAGCTTCTCTCAGTGGATCTCGGAAAGGAGCTCTATGAACTTTGGGAAGTAAGTATATACGATGGGTTGCTTTTTATTCATTGTGACTGAATTTATATGCCTCATCAATGTTTTAGTTAACTTAGATTATTGTAACAAGCTGTTTCTAACTTACTACTTTCTGGTTTGTGTCTGTTTTTCACCTCTCCGCTGCTGCAGGAGTTTCTCTTGCCCAACATTTTTTCTTCCTCAATTTCCCCATTTCGCTTGTCACCATGAAGTCTGGTGCACAGCCTGACTTATGGCTCCTGGATTTCCTGATGCATTGCTGTCACCCCCAGCCCTGCCACACCCACCAACCCCATGCTCACCATCCATTTCTGGTCCTCGAAAACGACATGGGCTTTGGTGGTGCAGTACTGGGTTTGATTCCCGCCTCACTGCTTCCTGACTCAGTGACCTTGGGCAAGCTCCCCTCTTGATATGTTGCCTACCTGTGAACTTCGAAGGGTTGCTAGGGCTGACAGAGGTCAAGATGAAGTACTGCCATGATGCCCAGCACAGACCAGGGACTTTGTCAGTGCTTGCTCCCTCCCAGTGCTGCTGAAGGTCAGGACTGCAGAAGCAGTGTGGCTGGAGGGAGAGGGCACAGACAGCCACTGTACTGCCATTGCCCCCTCCTCATGCTGCTTTTCATTTGTGAAGAGGAAGCAAAACAAACCCCTGCCTGTTCCAGACTCATGAATTCAATAGCCTAATGGACAGCTCCACCTAAATACCCGTAGGAACCTCAACTCAGCATGGCCCTCACTATCTGCGGCCATTTTTATTGTTTAAAAACTTTTTATTGAAAAGTATAGAAAACTGCACAAAAACCAATGTATGGCATAGTGAGTTATTAGAAGAGTAACTTCCTTGTAACTACCATCCGTGTCAAGAGTTGGAACTTTGCCGTTCTCCCCAGAAGGCCGTTTCGTGCCCTGCCCCAGCATAGCCTGTACTTTTCATGGTGGTCACGGAATTTCTTTATGGTTTTATCACCCAAGTGTTCATCCCTAGATATTTTAGTTTCATAGTGCCCATTTCTTTTATAATGAACATTTTTTATATATCCTTTAGTCTACAGGTCTTCCTCCCCCTCTCTTTTTCTTACACTTTGTCATTGAAGAATCTAGTCCATTCGGCCTGTGGTTGAGTTTCTGGTGGTCTGGGTTTTGCCAGAGATGCAGAGAGAGTTGTTCATTTTCTGCAGACTGGCAGCTGCATCCAGAGGCTGGATCAGGCTCAGGTTGGATCCTTTTGGCAGAACTGTAGGTGGTGGTGGATTCTTTCATCATGCAACACACGTGTCTGGGTTTTCATGGTGCTTATATCCCTCAATCCCATGGTGTTACAGAATGGTATTCTAATGTTTTTATTTCATTTTCATTTTGTCTCGGAAATAACTTGGTTACCAGATGCTTCTCCTTCATCTACTCTCTGGTTAAGGTCATATGAGAAAGGTGTGGTAAACGCACTTGACTTTGATGGCTTCTTTGGTAGCAGGAATGATGGCGTGATTCAGCCTCATTCATCTTGGACAAGCCCTGGCCAGACCACCCGTTTTCTTTTCAGTTTATTTTTAAATAGGAACTGTTATTTCAAGACCACAGTATGGGCACTAAGGATGCTCATTGCTACTGAGTTCGTTATTATTTCTGTACTTTTTAATGGACAGAGCTAGTATGTATGTGTATATATAAAATACCTTGTGAATTCATAGTGATACTTCCAATTCAGTTTGTACTTAATCTCTTGCATGTTATGTTGCATGCCCTTCCACACCAGGAATCCTGATTATATAACCTTTATCCTTCATTACATATGCACCGTCTCAGAATAACAATTGTACTCACCACCATTATCAGTTCTGATTGTTGAGAACAGTTTTAAAAATTGTTTGCCTTTGCTATCTCTGTTCTCCCAGTTTTTATAGTTGTGCAGTATATGCACATTGTCCAAACATTTAACCATTACATACTATGACCCCTCTCTTTTTAAACCTCCCTTAACCTCGGTTCTATCAGTAATCGTGCGGTCGACGCTCACCTCGGTCCTAAGGTCACTCCTGCCCCAGTCATTTCGGTTGTCTGAAACCGGTTCGCTAGCAGGTTCTTCAGGAAGGGCTCCCAGGAACAGCATCCCTCCGTGCTGCATGTCTTTAGTAGTTCCTCTGTGTCCTTGAGGCCTGAAGGTCAGTTACACCTGAAATGGAAACCTTGGCTCCCAGTTCCTTTCCTTGAGTATCTTAAATATATTACTACCATTTTCTTCTGTCATAAAACATTGCTGTCAAGGTGATCATAATTATATTTTTCTTATATGTCAGATACACTTTTTGCACTTGTCCAAAGGATTTTTTTTAATATATGGCGATTTTTAGAATATGTCTTGGTGGTGTTGGCTATTCTGTGGTGTTGGTGTCCTGAAGAATTTAGTGTGCATTTTTAATATATGCTTTCAAATTTTTTTATTTAAAAAAATTTTTCAACGTAATTTTTCCTTTTGCTTTGGTTTTCTTTCCCCTCAAGACTCCTATATATCTGTATGTTGGTTCTTCTTTGCTTATCTTCAGTATTTATTACCTTCTCTCTATTCTTTATGTCATTTTCATTTCTTTGACTTTTAAACCCAACCTCCTTTTTGATTTCTGTTTCTCTTAAGGCATCATTTATCAAGTTTGATTATTCTTATGTTCCTTATTGCTTAGTCTTTATTTCTAAAATGACTTTTTCTTTTATCTCTAATTACTTTTATGTTACTCTTTCACGTCTTATCATTCTCTTAATATCTTTTAGTTCTTTTTGAAATAGTTTGTTATATATTAGATTGTTTTTAAAAATGAGGATATTTTTCTGATGTGAAGTGTCTGTAGAGATGTTACTTTACTGTTTATTCTCTTTATCTCATGGCAAGGTTGTGTGGAATCTGACCGTCCAGACTTACCATGGCATCTGCTCTTCGTTGTTACTCATTTTGATGCACAGTGACGGCCGTGTTCCTGGACTTCCGGAAAGAAACTTGGTTCAAATAGCTTTTTTAACTTCACAGAGCTTCCTCTTCCTTTTTTTTTTTTGGTTTGTTGGTGTTTTTAACGTAGTGTAAAAATGTGGTGGTTTACTTTTAGAGATTTCCTGGCTTTGTTCCCTTTCTGAACTCTTATCTGGACTTTTTCTTCATCTCTGTTGTGCATATCCCGTTCCACGTTGATTGCAGCTCTTTCTCCGCATGACCTGGAAGGGGCCTGCAGGTCAGGTTGGCCGGTTCACCAGGACTGGCTTGTATTGGCTGCAGCTGGAGTGGGCAAGTTTCCTTCAGGGTTGGTCACTGTTTTCACATCGTGATACTACCATGAACACCTATCATCTATTTAGAGATGCTCTCCTTCTTAGGTCCAGCAGATGCCCTGATGCCCATAATCTCTGATTCCTCCTGGACAGACTCAAACTGCATGCAGGCGTGGGGGTGGTTTGTCCCCACTCATGTAGATTTGTGGGTAATGTTATGACCTTCAGCTTTGCTGTTGTTATCCATGAGGTTTTTGGTTTTGCTGTTTCTTTGCTCTGTAGGGTTTTTCATCTTTGTTTTTTCTGTTTTGCTCCCTATTTAATTTCCCAAGCTAGAATGTAGGAAGTCATTTAGGACTCTCCCTTTCCCTTTCTTTCACATTTTAGTTTACTTCTTTTTCCTTACCATTCTCAAATCTGCCCACTTCTCCCCATCTTCATTGCCACATACTCATAGCTTCTCTGCTAGTCCTACAGTGTCAAAGCCTGACACCTCTGCTTCCAACCTAGCCGTTCTCCACACTGAAGCTAGAATGCTGTTTCTAAAATGCAAATCTGATCGTGGCACTTCTTACTGGAAACCCTTCAGTGATGTCCAGTAGCTGCAGGATAAGCTGAGACTCCATGGCATAAACCACAAAGCCTTTCAGGAGCTGGCTTTTCTTCCATCTTCGGCCTCTTCCCTCTCACCTTCTTGCCTTCCATTCTCCATCCTGCCATTGGGAACTGTTTGTAGTAAGTTCCCCAGACATGCCATGGCCCCTTCTGAACTTTGGACTGAGCTTTATCTGCAGTACGTTTCTCCCTGCCCTGCCTTCTGGTTGGAAAGTGAAGTCAGAGAATGCCAGTACCATTACCTCTTGAGAGAAAATCCAGTGATTTATATTTAAAAGGAATGTATGATTTCACCAGAATTTATTATAAAATGTGTTATTCCCTAATGATCTGATAATGATTTTTCTCACTTTCGACAGAGAAAAATTCTGGACTGCTATGCTTAGAGTACTGCATTTATTTTTGTTAAGTGATGAACTTAAATTTACTAAATATAAATATAGAAGTATAAATACAATTAAACATTTCAATTAACAGTAATTATTTATAAGTGCTTTTGAAGTTAAACAGAATGTACTTGATTTTATATTAAAATGATTCTCCTCTACAATTTTGAGCTCAATCAAAATTCAAATAGCTGCCTTTATAAGAATAAGGCATTTGGTAAAAACCAAGAAACCTTCAGCAATTCACATCACATTATCCTGCCAAGAAAGTATGACAGGTTTGTTATCTGAACACATCTGGGGTGGAATTACAAATGAAAACTCTGCAGGGAAACCAGTTGGGAACACTTTGGTTTCAGTAGAAGGATGATTCTATGTAGCATTTATTGGGACCTGTGGTTGTGTGACTTATGTCGAGTTCTAAGAAACAGACCTCCTGTAGCCTCGTGTTTCGGGTTTGCACTGAGGGGGGGCGGCCAGTGGGAAGAGGAAAGGTAGACCCCCTGTCCATTACATCAGCACCTCCCTGCCGCCAGCACGTACCCACAGCACCGTGCGAAGAGTTCACGGAGCCTGACTGTGTCCTCCAGAGGCATAACCCAGAGAGACTTAAGTCCTCCCTGTTTAGGAAGTGAGGTCGGAGATTCCAAGCATGAAGTGGTAACCAAAATTAAATGAGAAAGCCAGAAATTCACTTGAAACAGAAAACTAACATTAAACAGAGAGGGAAATAATTTCAGAAGCATGAGATGAAATATTAGCTTGGAGTTAAAAAAGACCTAAACCAGGTGGATTAAAGAATAATGATCTGGAAGGGAAGACAAGGTACTTGAGAGGAAGAAAAATGATTGCCGGTGTCCATGTGAACAAATGAGACTTGGAGGCGTCTGGTGGAGCACAGGGCACTGTGAGCACGTGCTCCTTGCATGGAGTGATGGTGTTAGCTGTGCAAGTGCAGGTGACGCGTCTCTGTGCCAGGTTGTAGACCGTGGAGAACTGTGGGCAATTCAGAATGTGCTTTTTAGCTGTGACCCTGGTTCCAGGTGCCAGCATCAGAATCTCCCTGGATTATCCCATCATGCAAGCCCTAATCATGCTGCTCTGATTGTCCCTTCACTTAGGAATATGAGACCCAATCTACTGCAGAAGCCAGATTTGTGAAGCAGCTGGACCAATGTGAGATGATCCTTCAGGCGTCTGAGTATGAAGACCTGGAGAACAGACCTGGGAGACTGCAGGACTTCTACGACTCCACAGCAGGTGCTCAGTGCTGTTTGCAGGAGGTGTCACTGCAGTTTGACTTACTCCTGGTGCAGTGAACACATGTTAGTGAATCCACTGTCGTTGTCCTCTTCTGACCTTTCCTTTGAAGCAGGTAAAAAGGAAAAGGTGGGATTCATTGGGGAAGGAGGCTGGTACAGGAGAGCATTGCTACCCTGGAGTCTGAGCGCCAGGCTCAAGGTCACACCTACTAGCTGTGCGCCCCTGGGCAGCCTCCTGACCTCTCTGTGTCCTCTGAAAAATGAAAGTAATAATACTTACCCTACTAAAGTCATAGGTTGGCTTTGAGATTCAGGAGAAAATTTATATGAAAGTGCATTATCTGTAGTTGTTTTATAGGTATAAGGTCATGTGAGGTGGAGGTAGAAACAGATTGAAAACAAGAGAACCCCAAATGGCTGAAGTCACCATACTGGTGTCATTAGAGTACCAGTGTCATTAGAGCACAGACCTGGAGTCACATTGCCTGTTTGAATCCTGGTTCTGCCACAAAAATCTCTGTAACCTTTAGTAAATTATTTAACCTAGTTCTGGGCCTTAGTTTCCTTATTTTGAAAATGCAGATAATTACAGAATCTTCTTCGTAGGGTTGTTTGTGGTTATAGTGGGTAATTCCTATGAAGTACTTAGAATAATACCTGGCAATAAATAAGCCTTAGCTATCTTCATTTTGATACCGTTTTGATGAGTGAGGAGCTAAGTACTCTGTATTAGGGATGGCCTATGTTCCTGCCCCGCCCTGGAGTGAAACCCCACCTCTCTTCCCTGGGGGTGGTTCACACCCAGCTGCACCTCCATCTTCTCTGAGAAGAGTTAGAGATAGCCTTGCTGGGACCTCTCAGGAACCTCAGGTGGCCCACCAAATAGGAAAGTCCCAAGTCACGGATGGTGGTCCAGAACTTGATTTGTGCAGTAATGAAGTTGATTTGATTTTCCTTTCCTCTTTTCCACCCCACTACCTCTGGCTAGGCCTGTCTCTCGTTAGCTTTGTATTGGGCTGTTGTCGTAACTGCCCAACTTAGCCTGCCAGGCTTGCCAGCTCGTTCTGCGTTCTGTGTGGTCATTCAGTGTTTTCCTCCTGTAGCTGTAGGTATCACATGTTTGTTTTTAAAACTCCTGTGGCTTGGCTTTCCCTAGAAGGTAAAATCCTGACACTTCAGAGTGGCCTATAAAGCTGTGCAGTCTGAGGCCTCTGGCCTCTCAGGTTTCCTTCCCTGACTCTCCCTGTCAACTGTCAAAGCTGCGCTTCCTCCTTCTTGCTCGGGCCCTACTTAATCTAGAGCTTCCCAGACTATTTCACAGTCTGACTTGCATGCTTCTTAATGATGCTCTGCCTTGGGTCTCTTCCCAAACCCCACTTGTTCACCCCATCCTATAATAAGCTGTCTGAGGGCCAAGACCAGCTTGGTCTCATCTGTCGTTGATATAGGTGGTATTCAAAAATGTTTACCTTCCATTAAGTAGAATAAAGGTGCAAACCTGGGGTCAGCGAACTATGTCCCAGGGGCCGCACTGGCCTGCTGTGCCTGCTTGTATAAGGTTTCATGGAAACTGCCACTCTCCTTCTTTACGGATTGTTTCTACTACTTTTGTGCTACAACCGGGCAGTCTAGTAATTTGCAACAGAGATATATAAGTTCACAAAGCCTAAAATATTTACTGCCTGACTCTACAGAAAAGATTTGCCAACTGTGTTATAAGCAATGATTAGGTTCTAAGATAGTATATTTCATTAGCAATGTAACTAAAATGCAATTTTAACATTATTTTCTATTTTGACACATTCTCAAAAAAATGAAACATGAAAATACTAGTAAATTAAAAAATGCGGGTGCTTGAAGGGTCATCTAGTTTAAACTGCACACTTTATTGCGGAAGAAACTTGAACTTGGAAAGGGGGTGGCTGCCCGTAACTGAGCTGAGATGAAGACTCACTGCGCTGAGTTGAGTTTCCCTGTAGTGCCTGCTTCCAGAGGCTGCCTGGTCAAGTTTGTCCCAGCTCTGTCTCATCGATGGTTCTTTGCCAGAGTCTCATCCTTATGTGCGGAGGCAGCAGGGGTGATGGAGAATAAGCTCCAGGTGGTCCCCTTTGGCCCCTTTCCAAATCAGAAGGATGGCCTGGGGGTCGTGATTTGCATTGGAGTAAAGCATGGGGCAGGTCACAGGATGGAGCCCCTGATGAGGCCTGTGATCAACATGGAAAAATCTATGTATTCTCTTGTCCTTACTGATGTATTGTCTTGTCCTTATCTTTTTCTGTCTTCTTGCCTTGCAGGAAAATTCAGTCACCCTGAGATAGTCCAGCTTGTCTCTGAACTTGAGGCAGAAAGAAATGCTAGCATCACTGCGGCTGCCAGTGAGCCGTGCTCCTGAGACGTCCTCCTTGTTGCTGCACGCCCGTAACAAACATTGTATTTTTCCACTGGATGCTGTTGTGTTGCCTGTTGGTCTGTTGATTTCTCCAGATGTGAGTCTGTTTATTTTCAATTGCCTGGACTCCAGCAAGAAACGTGATACAATTGGGCCACAAAAGAAGCTGCAGAACAGAATGTGGTCATGAAAATGCATGGTTGAGGACTTGGGGGTGGGTGTTTTTTTTATGAACTAAATACATACATTTTAAAAACCTTAAACTTTGGCATATTTATTGGAGATTTTTAATCTACTGAATTTGTATCCTACATCCCCAAGGGCATTGAACAGTGGAAAGTTTAATTGTGATTGCTTTTAAGAACAGATTTTTCAGCTGACTTACTGGTAAGGATCCAGGAAAATGAATGTATTATCTCCTCAGATGAAATGCTGCTTTATTCATATGATTACTCTCTGGAGCCAGATTTTTAATTTCACTGTGACCTGTTTTAGGCCTTTGATCATGGACTTATAAACCAGGCAACAGATTCAGCCCCTTCTTCCAATTCTATTTGTCATTTGGAGGTATAAACTGGGACATGCGATTTCAACTGCTATTTGTTTTCCTCTGTGTTTTTCCCTGTCTGATCTGATTTACAGACTTTCAGACCTTGACTATAGGAATGTTTATCACCAGGTGGGAAATGTATATGAGTATTGGTGGGGTCACTAGACCTGTTATAGGGAACACATCAGACCTGGTTTCTTCTCCTCACTTCCCTTTCACAGGATAAGTAATCTGCCCACTGGCCTTTAAATGATGCTCAGCCGTTGAATGGCAGGGAAGGGAAGGCTGTTGGTGCAGACCTGCTCACTATTTTGCACTGATAGATTTTCATGTAGAAGATGATGCCTGTCCCTTTAATTCAAATGTCAATTTCCATTTGAAGAAAGCCTTCAGGCTGGCATGGTGAGAATTCTAGGCGCGTTTCTTTGGAAACTCTTTGCAGTCTCCATGGATACCCAGTCTGCAGGAAGCAAAGTGCATGATCTCTTCAGAAGCAGCACACTTGTGTACATACAGCCAGCTGCTCCGTGTTGAAAAGAGCAATGCTGCTTTGCATCCGGATACTGTCCACACCATAGAAACAGTATTTAAAAGGTGATAAATGGTTGAAAACTGCGGTTATTATTGGATATATAGTTGGTAGGAAATAGAACTACATCTATCAGTATTGGAGTTTTTTCTCCTGCCATGAAAACATGCGCACAAAATAACTCAAGATAGAGGTTCAGATATTTACAACCGAAAGATTGCCTGTGGCCCTGGAGTTTTATTTGCAATATTTTTCCTTCTGTATTTTTCATAAATTTACAGAGAGACTTCGGAGCTCTTTTACTGGGTCAGATTTAACATTGGTCATTTAATCATTATCTAGGTTTCCCTTTACCAACCAAGTAGGGCTTCACACAAGCCCAAACCTTCCTTACTGAGGTGATATGTTTAAAAACAATGAAAATGTAATGGTGCTATAGATAAAATATCATAAGAACAAAATGAAGATCAATAAAAATAACTTGAATTCATTAGTTAATATCTACAAATATATGAGCATTATCACTTGAAAAATGTATTTTTCTTGGAAGAGTCATGCTACTTGCCTGGAATTGGTTTCCTGAATATGAAGCCCTGTCATTGTGATGCAGAGTACATAATTATTCCTGGGTTGAACTCTCTTGATTGACAAACTGGATGCCATACATGGAGAGCAAGGAGGGTCCAGAGAAGGATGCAGACCACTCCAGACTGACAGGTGGCAGGTTTAATAAGCAGCGGAACTTGCATACGGGGCTCACCTGGGGTGGTCACAAGATGAGTAAATCTCTGCACCTGCATGCCAGAATCCTTTAAGTTTATATGCTTAAAAGTGTCTCTTTGGGCTCAGTCATGTATACCATCCAGATGGTCTCAACAAGGCGTTACTCTCAAGGCTGTGTCCTTGAAAGAGCTCCTAACATGGGAACAGTGGCCAGAACCAACTTTCCCAGGACGGGTGTGAGTGAGGAGCCTTTGATTGCCCAGGTCCAGCTTGCAAGTCAGCTAGGAGTTGACGTCCTCTCAATGACCTCCTCCAACATGAACTCAAAAAATATCCTTTGTTACCTCCTTGTCATGAGGAAGATAAACCACCTCACTCAAAAGGAAGAAGGCAGAAAGGGAGGGCCGCAGGGGGCTCTGCTCAGGCCAGTGCGTCCTGCCCAGTCCCTGGGGCTGACTGGGGGTGGGCGGCTCTTTCCCAAAAACAATTCCTTGTTTTTCCCCTGTGGGCTAGCCTTTCATTAGCTGTTACATAATTCTCAATGCCCTTGGATTTGAAAAGATGTTGACCCTAACAGAACATCTAACCTGTTTATCTGCAAGTCTGTAATACAGGCTCTGGGATAAATGACTGATGAAGTGTGTTGTGAAAAAGCATCCTCAGGATCCGGCATTTTTATTTAATTAGCTAGTCTTCATATTCAAAGTGAGATTGAGGATGATTTCTGTGGGAGATTTGTGATAATTTTTGGTTTGCCTTACTGCATACTCTATAATATATTAAGTCAAGTAAAAGTGTAAAAGATTGCACCATTCTTAGAGATTATCAGAAGTAACCAGGTTTTGCCAGATAATAGTTTGAAATTATATTTGAACACAGGGTTTGAAGTTGCTTTACATTATATATTTAAATCACTTACGAACTTTATTACCATCTTCCTTTATTATATCCACCCACACTCTAATTTGATAATAAGTAAGAGGAGAGTGTTGAGACTGATGTTTGCAACCTTGTGCACCCTTTTGTAGTAAAGTTCAACAAATTTCAAGCTGACAGGTAGCTCTGGAACAATATACAGTGGCAGAAGAACAGCTTACATTCTGGGGTCCTCATGCTGACCACTGAAAAGCTGGCATATCAAGACATTCCACAATAAAGCACACAGTTCTGTTTTCAACGGTTCAAGAGCAGACTTACAAGAAATTGTGTGATTTGAGGTAACGTGCAGATTTCTTTGCTGACATGACCTACCAACAGTTGTAGTTTTTATGAGATGTGAGTTTAAAATAAAGTTGCAGCATAAATTTATAATATTTTCCATCAGAGCAATTGCATTTAAAAAGTAGAAAATGTTTAATTTACAGATGGCTTGCCTTTAAAAAAAAGTTTATTTGTAAACACAGTTCACATTGGAATTTTTGATTATTGAGATACTGTAGTCCCCCCTGGTAGGCTCCCAGACCCTTATTGGACATCAGAATCTGAATAGTATCCTTATATATACTGTTTTTTCCTATGCATATGTCCAGTTTATGGCTTATCTGTGGCATGTCCAAATTGCCAACATCATCATTCTTGCCTGTTGGGGCCTGTATTAAGTAAAATAAAGGTTACTTAAACACGAGTGCTGTGATACCAAGGCAATCCACCCAATAGACAACTACTAGTGACTAGTGGGCAGGGAGCAAATAATGTGGAGATGTAGACAAGGATGATTCACGTGTCTAGCACGGTGAAGAGGAATGACTCGAGATTTCATCAGCTACTTAGAATGATGTACAATTTAAAACTTACAAATTGTTCATTTCTGGAACTTTGCATTTAATATTTCTGGACTGAGGTCGGTTGTAGGTAACTGATCTGCAGAAAGAGAAACTGTGAATAAGGATACTAGTGTACATCTTTTGTCGTGGTATCATTTTGTACACACGGTCCTGACCAGAAATTTTGATTTGCTAGTAAAAGGCTGTGTCCACTGTGTGCAAATGCTGTATCACTTGACGAGCACTTTAACTTACTGTATGTGAACTTATACAGGCAAAGTGAGGGAGAGACAGGCAGCTCTTGAGTGATCAGGCAGTGAGGAAATGAAACCTCTAGCCTAAACTACCTACCTACCAGCAAGCGATTTGATTTTTCTAATCAATGATGTGGCTTGTTCATACACAAAATGAAAAAAGACTACTCATATCATAGCTGTTATATTGTTTCGAGATCAGAGTTATTACTGTATGTAGTTAGCTAGATGTTAATAAAGGAAAGACAGCAAAGAGACTTAGATATTGAGCTTAATATACTAGGAGCAAAACCTAGTTTATTTACCAGGAAGCTACA
>PVIA01001243.1:262770-301008 GCA_004024845.1 Tonatia bakeri
GGGGGGGGGGCTGGGGGTGAGGTAGGGGGGTGGATTAGTTGGGAGGTGGACCCATCAAAAAGTACATGAAAACTTGGAAAATTCACTGGTTATTTTGAAGAAGCATCTGGTCCACCCCAAACCCTAGCAAATATACCAGGGAAGCAAAGTTTTCCCTCTCCGTAACACATTCACACATTTTTTTCTTGCCTGGGAGCACACCATTCTGATCTAGCAGCTACTGGGGCAGTGGTGGAATGCATGGGCTCCAAAGGACTGAGCTTTAATATGAAACAGAAACTCTGGGCCTTGGTTTTTGTTTTGGACTTGCTGAAGACACCGTTGGACTTTTTCCATGCTGGGATGGAAGGAGATGGGACATCGGGAACCCAGGGGGCAGCTTCTATTTCCACTCAAATTTTGCCACACAACTTACCATGCGTGGGTCCTTGGGCTTTCCTTGCAGTCTTGTATAAGAGTCCAATTTCTACTGACAACAGTGTGAATAATTAGCTTTTCAAGTAATAAAGGTGACATGAATATAGCTTGTACAAAAACTGATGAAGAATGTGGTTTAAATAAATTGCTAAATATATTTGCAGCTCTGAGGCATCAACACTAACTTTCTTGATTGTTTTCTTATTCAGTTTTGATGCTGTATTTTCTGATTGCGAGTCTGAGACCACTGTGTGCAGAAATCAGTTGGTGAATGAAGATACTTGCTTATAGTGCTATAATTCTGCTTTTTCTACAAGACAATGCAGTATCCTGAATGTGGTAGAAAAAAAAAAAAGGTGGTGGTGAGTTTACAAAAGATGATGGTTTCAAACACACTACGAACTGCAGATGGGCAGAGAGAGGAATACCCACATGCACCAGGGGATGAGCAACACGGTCCCAAGCCAGTGGGATGGGGTTTGGCTTCCACCAACAGACTAGAAGGATAAATCAGGGAGAACACCAGTGATCCTACTGGCAGGGCTTCTCCGTTCCCATTTATCCACTCTGGTTCAAGTGTACAGACCCATACCTGTGTCTGCTAAGAGTCCTGGCCTGAGAGATTATGTGGCCCTGAACCAACTTGATTTTCCATCAGGTATACAGATTGTCCTGCTTCATTAATTAAAATATAATTTTTCAGATTGGTTTTATTTCACTATGTCCACTTTCTACTTAATCAATTTTAAAAAATGAACAGTAAACATACTAACTATATATATAGGCTACATGTGCATTACATGGATTATATGTTATAAATACATATATTTAAATAGATACCTAAATTGGGATTTTTTTGTTAGAAGATCTAGTCTGTGTGCATTTAAAAAATGAATGTATAGGATGTATCTCTGTTACCCATTTAGAAGAAAAGAAAAAGCATGTAATGTGGAAGGTAAAAGTTAGTGAAGAAATCTGATTGTATTAACACGATGTCTTTTTCATTCATGTGAGCGATTCTGCAAACTAAAGCATTCCACACTTTGGATTCTCCCATTTTCTAGCTGCTATACTCCCTTTGCTGATATCCCTTACGTATTTAGCAGTTAACCTAATCACTACCGTATGTAGATTAGAGAGAATTTTAGAATTGAAGACTGTTTTAGCATCCTGAAGTAGCTGAGGTTATACTTACTTACATATCCTATTTCATGTTCACCAGATTAGCAGTAGAAGTTCATTTAAAATAGTGTCTGTAGAATTGTAGCTACCACCTTTTAAGGTCATAAATATCCCTGAAGCCTTAAAGAAATTAAGAACTTAAAGTCATCATTAAAATCAGTTATTTTAATTGCTTAATAACAGATGTAACTGATGTAGGTGAGGGGGACCACAAGCAGTTTGGTGAAATTTCCAGGTGTTGCTGGAGGACAGACGGACTGCGGTGGACTGACTGAAGGGAAAAGGGATGCTCACTCAGCCTTCAAAGACATGCACATGGTAACGGCATCCAAGCAAAAATCACAGCAAGTAATTAATAGCTCATGTCTGGAAAATAAGTTTGAATTACACAGAGAAGGGTCATGACCAATATGTACCCACTGAAATCAGGACATTTTAAAAGATGATGGATGATATGTGAATACTGAAGAGTGTGGTCAAGTGGTCCATTATCTACACAAATACAAGTGGAAATCATTTTATTAAACTTCGTGGAGAGCCTATTTGAAGGTCAAGGCCTGCGTTTTCTCAGTGGGATTTTGGTCTTCATACCCGTTGCGCGCGGGGCAATGGCCGCTGCAGACTGGGGCAGGCTGGCAGCCCTAGCACTGCAGTTCCTCCTCTGCCCGCCGGGGGCCGCTCGCTGAGCTCTGTGCGCTGGCGTGAGCCGTGGAGTTGAGTACCTCTTCAAAGCTGCCTCCACTGTGGTTTGTCCCGCCTACTTTCGTCTGAAAGGGCAGACACAAATGCGTAGTTCATTACTGCCATATTTTTATAGCATTGATTACTTTCAAGTTCAGCAATACCTTTTTTTCTTTCCTTGAGAGGGTTTGTAAAGGATGTGAAGAAGTTAGTTTGTTTTAGCAGAGGACTAGGATGTCATTCATACTTGGGTTCTGGAATTGGAATAGAAACTTTCATTTCATACAATTTTATGAATCCTCTCTTTGTCTCTTGTACATTTAAGATTCTCAGTCCCTTGAGGAGCATAATCAGATCTGTGGATTGGCACCATCTCTCACTCACCCAGAGAAAGGTTTAATTAACAAAAACACCTGGATTTAGACAGATTCCTTCAGTTTTACAAATGTGTGTACATTTTCAAGTGACTTCAACTTAGGTTTTCTTCTTGGGGTTTAACAAGGCAAATGCAGTTCTGACAAATGTCTCTTGAAAGGGCAGAGTGTTTCAACTGAACATGATTTCTGGTCTCTGAGAGTAAAAGATGAATCTAGTCTTAAGCACTGGTCACTTAGTATCTCTTTTAGGCCATTGCTTTTATAGGAGGTATATCCCTTAAAATGCAAAGTTGTAATGTTTTACAAGCTTCCTTTTTTGATGTACTTGTTATTGGCTAATAAGAATGGACTCAGGAAGAAATCAATTTATAATCGAGAAATATGGTATACAGTCTTTTATTAAAGTGAAATATTTTGAAAAATTCCATACTAAAAGGTTTTCAGAAGAATATTTAATTACCCAGAATGCTTAATGAAAATCTTATTAATAGCCCTGGCTGGTGTAGCTCAGTGGATTGAGCACAGGCTGCAAACCAAAGGGTTGCAGGTTCGATTCCCAGTCAGGGCACATGCCTGGGTTACAGGCCAGGTCCCCAGTGGGGGCCACGCAAGAGGCAACCACACATTGATGTTTCTGTCTGTCTCTCTCTCCCTTCCCATCTCTAAAAATAAATAAAATCCTAAAAAAAAGGAAAGTCTTATTAATAGTCACATTGGCCTTTCTTTAACTGTTAACCATATGAAAAAACACTCCGAGGAAAAGAAAGGTAAAGAACAGATAATGTTGCTATTCTCAAACTGCGGCCTGCACCTCACTGTCACCAAAGTGGTCCCTCACAGGAACATAAACCTCACCAGGGAAGGAAGGTATCCGCCTACTGCCTGGTCTGCCCTTTTAAATCTTAACCAGGTTTAGAAGTAGTTCAGTCACTGCAGAACAAACACACACTTTTCTCCAATTGTCACCAAAATCCCTGTCTACTTTTTTAAATTCAATTACTAAGTTGAATTTTTCCATCTGTTTGAGGTTGAGAAATTTGTTCTGGAAAGTGACAGATAAATATTTTAGCCTTGGGAATCAACAAATATTGCTGAAAGCAGCAAAAAACAACATGGCTTTCAAAAAGACTGAATGAACACCAGTTGAATGTGTGAATATCTTGTAATTTGATTTTCATAAATAGTATTTTTCTTTTTTTCCCCAGCCATTAAAGAAGTGTAAAAACCATTCTTAGCTTTGTACAGGCCATTCAAAAGTAGGTGACAGCTGGATTTGACCAACATGCCTTAGTTTACAGAGCTCTGGCATACAGCATTGATTTCTCCTCTCATCGGTGTTATTTTAGCACTGGGAGGAAGGAGGTAGGTGGGTTTCAATTATGTGATTTTTTTTTTTTACCATGCTTATTTCTTTCCTGAGAGGAACAAGATTAACCCAATGTAATTTACTCTATTAATAGTTCCCATTCTTCTCTATTTAATTTGCATTCTTTTTTGCAATAGAAGTTCCACACAGTACCGAATCAGATCAATAACAATTACTGATGTTTTTTTGTCTGGGCTTTGTTTCATTCTTCACTCCTACTTAGTTTTTGATTTTCTCTCATCAAAATAGAAAAATAAAGAAGGAGGGAACCACCTTGGAATAAAGCAATTTGGTGAAGAGGAGTGAAATCAAGGAGTTTCCTAACCATGTGGGGTTAATGAGGGCACACTGCAATGCTTTAGGCATGGATGTGTGGAAGCACAAATGTGAACAATAACCCCCTCCTGGACCCTTCCCTTCATAACAGTTTTTCACCTTAGGATGTGCCACTTTGACCCCCAAATTACAATCGTTCTTTGCAAAAGATTTTATTTGATTAATGAATTGGGCTTCCTAATCTCTCATAATAAAATAACTGGTGGAAAGGACACAAAGAAACAATACGTATCTTGTCTTTTTGTTTAAAAAATCAAGCTTAAAGCAGTGTGTGACAAAGGACGTGCTGCCTACAGACCTGCACGGAATCTCACTCATCCCTACTGATTCTTGAGTGATTTCCTCAGCAGGAAACAGCCTCAGGATCCACAATTAAAGAAAATCACAGAAATTTTGTAAAAGATTTAGGACAGAAAAGTAAACTATGCAGAAAATAAGCTATATAAAGAAAGGTTAGACATTCATTATTTCATCTGGAGGAAAAAAGGAATGAGAAGTTTGTTATTACTGAGCGAGTGGGAGGTTTTACACAAAGCATGGTCATTAGCTGTTCTCTATTGCTTGGGTGGGCAGAAAAAGAGGAACTAGACATTGACCGTGACTTAGGAAGCAGGTGGGATGTGAGTCTTATTAAGCCCATGGACAATTGCCCGCCTTGAGGGAGTCTTGGTGCAGTCCAGTTCCAGTTGGCAGGGTTAGTGTTGTGCATGGCTGGAGGAGCACGCAGGCTCTGCACCTCCCATCCCAATGAGGCGAGAAAGAGAAGCTGAGTGTGTGGGCCAAACACTTAAATCGTAAAATCACATGTGAGCCGAGAGCTTACCAGTTTCCTAAAAGCAAATGAAAATAGGTTGCTCTTTATTCTTCTTTTGCTTCTTCATAGCTCCTTCTTCTAAAGAAAACCTAAAAGGCACAACTTCTCCTATGTCAGAACTTGTCTACAAAGCAACAGAATCCATCCTCTTTGGAATGTCTTAGACTGAGAATCAAATGTTGAGAAATTGACTCCTAAGGTTTTTTGAGCCTTTTGTTTTGAAACTAGATATTCTGACAATAGAAAAGTCTGAGATATTGTAAATCCCTCCCTATCAAAAGTTGTCCCTAGAAACAGGGGCAATTTGGTGGCTTCTACTGGTCACTCAAGTGACGATGTTGACAAGCAGAAGCATGAGACCACACCACTGGAAACTGCTGGAAAATGAAACCAATGAAGGCACTTCAATAAACAATTCATTCCTAGTGGTTTATATGAACAACTTTGTAAGGACACAAAAATACTACTTAACCCTGGTTTTATTTATAGATTTTATGTGACAAGTGACTCTGTGCAAGGCTGCCTTCCCCACAGCACCACATGTTGGCAGCCTCCTCTTTGGGACTAACCGCTGTCCTGATTCAATGGTCCCAACGACATAAAATTCACTTCATCTGTACCTTAAGACTTGTGACAGTTGTCTCAACCCTCTCCTCAAATGATTTGAAAGTAGGAGAATTCCTAAAATAACAAAAAAAGAGATGTCAGCTCCAAAGACCTACCCGTCCTAGTAACTATGCTGTCTGACTTCTGCTCTTGTAAACATCACTTCTGCACCGGAGCTAGCTGCCAGTTGGCCGCCTACACCAACCATGTTTTAACACCATTTCACTTCTGCCAGGTTCGATCCAGAAACCGTGACTTGACATGGAATTTTTGTAAGTAAAATAGATACTCAACTGTAGAATAATATAGCATTTGTCACTGGTACAAATGTCCAAATTCCATGGTGCAGCATGAGGCATGATCAGTGAGTCAAAGGGGTCAAAGCTTAATTTTTCATTTACTAATCATTTCTATCACAACACTCTTCGCCCGGTTCTTTTTTATTTTTTGTTAGCATGCGAAGTTTGTCTAAAGAGTGGCTGAGTTTTCCCACCTGGAACGTTAAAGTCATTTACTTCAGTGAATGTGAGACAAGACAGATGTAGGTCAAAAAGTAAAAGATTTGTAAGTGTTTTTTCTTTTCAATGCCTTCAAAATAATCACTTGGTCAACTTCCACAAAGTAGTGTTTCTGAAAGTCAATGCTTTGGTTATTATAAATTGAGTTTTACTTGTCAAAATGATATTATTTGCATATGGGATTTTTCTTTCTGAAGAGGATATACCTATTCACTTACCACAGAGAACCTTCACAGTCTATTGACATTTTAGTTGTGACTTATCATTGTGTTACATAATCTCTATACCATTTGTAACTATAAATATTAAATACTTCATTTGCTGCTTTTTGGTTTCCTATACTGGATTTGGCCATATGATGTAATTTAATGACATTACCATTAAAATTGCTATCACCAAGTCCAACTAAAGAAATGAGAACTGAACTAAATAAGTGTCTTTTTTAAATAATTAAGTTAATCATCTAATGCAAACCTTTTTTAAGGCTTTATTTATTTATTTATTTTTAGAGGAAGGGGAAGGGAGGGAGAGGAACACCGATCAGCTGCCTCTCACATGCCCCCAACTGGGGACCTGGCCACAACCCACACATGTGCCCTGACCTGAAATCAAACTGACGACCTTTTGGTTCACAGGTCAGTGCTCAATCCACTGAGCCACACCGGCCAGGGCAAAAATGTGTCTTAAATCTTGTATCCATGTCAGTTTCAGCAACAATGATTGTCATTGTTTTCAGATAAAATAATTCAGTTGATAAGTCACTTAGGATTCTCTCATGAGTGCAGAAAATATTAAATAAGAAGAATGGCCTGGAGAAACTTCAGAAAGGAGGATGGCTATGAAACACAGGCTTCATTGTGCGGTGTGGGATGAAGCACGGCTCTAATACTATCAATAGGAAAAGAATGCCAAGTGTATGTTTTGGTGCATTTGGCTTTGCTAGGGATGTCTGCCAAGACCCCAATGCTCCAGATGGTCAGTAATGCGTTTGTGTTCAGGCTGCATGAATTCACAATGGTGAGATCAGAGGGCCCGAGCATGGCATCACATGTTGTAATTAATTCAAACATGAGTCAAATTCCCATGAGTGAACCTCCATAATACCTCTGTTTCATCAGGAAATATTAGTGAAATTATACTTGAATGTCTCAAAAGTAGACGCTTATTGGCATCTGACTTCCACTGCAAGTTCTGTCTGGTCAGGCCTGCTCACATGACTTCGGCCATCGTCAGTCACATTAGACCACACCTGGGCAGACAGTGTACCTAATGGTTCATGGGGATCTGTGAGGTGAGTAAAATCGTTTTCCTAAAAGTTACTTTCAGGTAACTTTATGGGGACTTAATTTGACTCATAAGCCACTAGATGAATTCCTGGTTCACAGAGCAAAATCATTTTGATTTTCTTGCAAGCTCCAGAATTAACATTTGACAAGTAAAGAGCTTGGAGCCTCAGGTTACAGTACCCAGTCTGGGCATTCTTATGCCAGAGGGAGTGAGTTACTCAAACACAGACAAAGCAATCCTGAATCTGTGCTCTCTACCACCGAATCAGGGAGAGTGAATACTGTGATTAAATTCCCACCGTACCCAAATAACCCCAGTGTGGAAGAGACTTCACTGGACAGAATAAAACAGACATTCTTCTAATTAAATTACCATAGAATGCATGCTGGAGAACAGGGAGAAACTGTTTACTCAGATTTAATTATATCATATACAACTAGCAATTTTTAGCACTGCAAATAACGCCAAAAAGAACTTGGCTTCAGTGCTTTCAAACTCTTCACAGTAACTGAACCCCCTCTGTAATGTATCCACACCATGATATATGATACAAAGCAGGTAGAAGTGGCACAAATTTAACTGAAGTGGGGGAGGGTCCCAGGGGCTTGATTCCTACCCACTGCAACACCATCACCATGGCAACCCAGGCAAGCACTATGGGAAGAGCAGTAAATCTGGCTCTAGCCCATCTTGTTGAAAATGTGATGCAACTGATATAACTGAGGTGAGTTTTTCAAGGCTGCAAAGCTTACTCCTGGCAGAGTTGGCCTGCAACCTGTATCCTCTGATTCCCAATCTAACTTTCATGGACTCTGTTACTATCAGCTTGATTTTATCTGCTGTATCACAAAGCTGAGCAAACTGGAAGCAGAAAAAATCCTTCTCAGTTTTCGACTAGCCAATAATCTTATTGTTCAATGGATATCTCACCTTCACATATACCTTAAAAAACCCTAATATTCTTTCTAAATCTGTAGTGCTCTTAATCCCCTATCCTTTCATTTAAATTTTCTTCCAGGCTTGTATTTAATTCTGGGGGTATAAGAAACATATTTCCACCTTTGCAAATGTGCTCAGAATGTTCGAGGCCCTGTCCTAAGTGTTTTACAACACAAGTTACTTGGTTTACATCTCACAGCTACAGGAAGGAAGTTTTGTTTCTCCCACACAGTCAGTGTCCAGAAGAGACCGAAGACCGAGGTGAGTTAAACAACTTGTCTCAGGTCTCACACATCAGGAGCGGCCAGATTCAAGTTCATCTGGCCAAAAGCCCTAGCTCAAAGCACCTTTAATACTTGTACGGAGTTGTCAGTCTTTTCTTCTAAGGACCATCAGAAATGAGAATACAGTAGGTCATGGCACTTCCTTTTACATAAAGGAGAAAAAAATCATGAAGTAAATATCAATAAACTAATGCTGCATATATATTCGGCATTAATATCACATAAAGTAATTTACACACGTTACCTCATAGCAGGCATACTTATGGAATGGCGGATGGAGTAGCTTCGGGGCAAAAGCAGATTAAAGGGAAGAAAAGAAAGAAAAAAGATAGCACAATGTAAGTACGTGAGAAACTCCCTATTCACAGTTCTAAAACAGCAATGTCAACTCTCTGAAGTATTTGCTGCCCACCCCACCAAGATATTTGTTTTCATTGGGCAGCATGGGCCCCTGCAGATTCCAAGGGTCTAAAGGAAGAGTAGGTGGTCTGTAGTTGCATATTATTTTATTTCCTGTAGGTTCCCTGGAGGCCAGGAAATCTGAGGAGGATGTTTGGCTTCCTCCAGGTCAGCCCAGTAGCCTCCGCACATCCTCTTAAGGTTCAGCTCCTTCTCCACTCCCTTCTCCTGGTCAAGAAGACAGGAAAGGCTTATCCAAGTAGTGGAGCTGGGCAGGTAAAAGCTAATCGTTCCATTGTAGAGAAACTCTCCAGAGGAATATCTGTAGCTAACGTTCCAAGACCATCAAGGAAACGCACACCAGGCAAACAGAATTCACACAGTCAGACAGGGGAGCAGGACTCCTGTCCATTCTGTAACATCGGTACACACAGCAACACTTCCAAGAACTTGAAGACTTTCAGCCTTCTCACCTCAATCCAACCGTAGTTGACTCACTTTCCCTGAAATTAATCACCTGCTACTTCTACGTGACTTCCACTCAGTAATCAGGCTGGGTGGAAGAAGGAAGCAAAATGAAGTCCACTTTCCTGGGCTGGTCCTACCCCGTTACACATTCTAACACCATCCCTGCTTTCTCTCCTCCCAAGAAGTGAACTGGGAAGGGATCCAACTCATCACCCCTCCCCATCAATATTCAGTGAGGTCGTTAGTATGGGTGGTACTTGACTAGAATTCAAACAAAAAAGGACAAAAAAATTCAGGGGATTCTTATGGCCCTACCTTAGACATTCTGCTTGGAAATGATAGGCAAAATATTGCTTCAGAAATTATGCTAAAACAGAATTACTAAAACAAATGAATTAGCATTATTAATCCATTAATTTCTTTAAATACAAATTTTTAAAAAGTATATAATGAGATTCCAACTAAAAAAAATTAAAAAATTAATTCAGAGGCCTGGCCTGATGTCCTCACACTTCCTAACACATGTGCTTCTCCAGGAACTTTTTCTCCCTCTTCAACTTCAGAAGGTCCAGAGTCTAGTCCAAGCTGAACCATCCCCATGAGAAATGGTTACCAGATGTTCCAAAAACATGACAAATAATTTTCCATTTCTTGACCTTACTTTCTAGAAATTTTCTACAAATACACAACTCTCAATATCCAGATTCCGTTTTTTCTCCTCTCAGGTAGATGACCTCTGCTAACATAAGATGGAACGATGCAGAAAGAGAGATTCGTGAGAGACTGCTCAGCAAGTGACCCAGGTGTGAATGGTTGAGAAATGAGATAGGTATGTGCTGAAATAAATCCACATGCATTTGGTGCCCTTTACTCTAACTCCCTGGTCACGGACACTCTCAGGAAAAAGATTGTGTTTTTTGGCTGAGGCACATCCACAGTGTGGAAGAAACAGTGAGCTCTGGGAAGGAAGGGACACGACTGCTGGGCAGGGGAGAGGCAGG
This sequence comes from Tonatia bakeri, assembly GCA_004024845.1. Taxonomy (NCBI): domain Eukaryota; kingdom Metazoa; phylum Chordata; class Mammalia; order Chiroptera; family Phyllostomidae; genus Tonatia; species Tonatia bakeri. The sequence continues at coordinate 273,446 of PVIA01001243.1, forward strand.
GGAGAGGCAGGGGAGAGGCAGGGGAGAGGCAGGGGAGAGGCAGGGCCCCAGAGGCAGCGCTTACCCGATGGAGTGAGACCTGCAGCCAGGGCAGCACAGGAGAGAAGAGCAGGAGCAGAGTTAGCGCATTGGGATGCACAGAAACCACCATACTGGCCATTGTCCCCTTTCTTGAGAGCCCCAGTGCAAATGGTAATTCACTTCACTTTTTGAGTCTACTGACTCTTTAATGTGTCTTGTCTTACCAACCTGTTACAAGTTGTGCTTCTAGCTATTATCCTCATGGATATGTAATGATGGTGAAACTCCCTCATAAAATTGCATGTCTCCTCCAAAGATTCCATCTGCACTAGGTCACATGTAATTTGAACAAATTCAATGAGAAATTCCAGGAAGATGCCAATATTATAAAAATTATTCCAACAGCTTGCATTTCTTCAGAGAACTTTCATAAATGTGACCGCATTTTAACTCCACAGGGAACATTTTAGTTAGGTAGCTTTTAACAATGTTATTTCATGGATGGAAGACTGAGCAACTAAGAAACTCCACGACTGGGCTAAGGGCACCTCACTTAATGGCAGTCGGGTGAGAATGAGAATCTTAGCTTGGAAAATATTACTTATTCTTACAAAACATTCAAATTAAATTATAACATAGGGCTTTACTTTCAATTATTAAAAGGCCCAAATAATTGGTTTTCAAAATCTATACATATCAACTTGGAATTATTTTAAAGAAAAACTGGAGGTGCTGTTTTTCTTCACAGGTATCTGAGTCTTCTCGAATAAGTTACTTGTTCTCAGAACGCACAAATGAATTTTACCATGTAACTATAGAATAGTACATTTTGAACCAAAAAGGGGTGCAAAAAATGTTTATGATACAATTTTTAAACTTTCTCATTATCATTTTATAAAATTAATTTGTACAAAAAACACTAATTTTTCTCATTTAAGACTATTGGAGTAAATGTAAGCAATTATCAAATAGGCTTTTTATTCTTTTAGCATAATTTAAAACTAAAAATTCTTTGCAAAACTTGTTGCTTTCACAAGGATTTATCCTCATTTATATAAAGTGTTATATATTATACTTAGAGAAAACTATAGCTCTGAAAATAAAGGCCTATGAAATATTATAGGGCTATTACCTGCATCTCCAGCAACAGGCTACATTTCCCAATATGTTTAGCCGCAGTTCGCAATGAAAATGTTGTATCCTCTATATAGGGCAACAATTAACAAAACGTTGGAACCCCTGGGAAACAGGCTGTCCACTACACTAACACAGAGCTGCACCAAAGCAGGAGGAGAGGCAGTCAACACATCCTTAACGCGGTACCCAGTTGGTGTATGAACACGAGTGTGTCAAAAAATTGCACATGTGAAATTCAGTTGCTACTTAGAAAAACAAAGAGCAAAGCTTCTATGAAATCCAGTGTGTTCCTGTTAATAGATTCCTTCTCATTTCTGTCATATGGGGCCACTTTGTAGCTGAGATGGTCACTCCATCAAGACAGTAATTAGCATTTATGGAGTGCTGAATACATGACAGGCTCTCTTCTGCTACTTTTAAAATAACTTGATGACACAGTTGCCCTCATCCCCATCTCATGACTGACAAGACCCCCAGGTACACGCGAGCTCAGTTACCTCTGGCTTTCTCGTGACCTGACCCCTTAAAGTCCAATTGCTTTCGAGGCTGTTACTAATGTAGATACCTAGACTCCTCCCCAAGCCTACTGAGGCACAGTCTGTGAGGTGCAGTCTGTAAATACGTATTTTAAACAAGAGTCAGAGGTGTTTATAAGGTCCCCTAAGGATATAGAAACTCTGAGGTCTCAGTGTTCAAGAGAAAGGTTTCAAGTATGTGGAGAATGAATTTTATAAACACAGCCAAATCTATTTCCTCAGATATAACAGATAACAGGGTCTTCCCTATTTAAGAAATTATTTATTTAGTTTACATAAATGTTTTAATGCCATTGAAATGATGGAAGATTTTATCTGTAGTAAAATTAAGGTTAATTAATAATCCAGAATGCTTGCCTGTTAACCACATGCTGCCTCTGGAGAATGTCAATGGCTTTGTTGTTGCATTATTAGTGAAACGCTCAGATCAATGTGCATGTGCCTACCTAACTCCAGCCTCATGAGCGCCGAACTGTTGAGATGGCGCATTAGTGTGAGGCACACGATCTGGCAATATTTAAAGCCGAAATAACTCAAACACAAAGATATAAATATTTGTGTCTAGAACCAAAGCTGCAAAGTAATTAAAAACTAATAGTTTAAGAATCCAGTAAAATACACACAGATGCTTTTAAAAGAAATTTAAAATGTATTTTGAAAGCTTTTAGAGAATAATTTGATTTCTAAAGAAAATTGAATTTGATTTATTATAAAGAAAAATCTCATAAGCATAAGAACTAAATTCAAAATAAAATATGATGGGTATTTAAATGAGCAAAAACATAAGAGGGACAATTCTATATAATTCATTAGCACATAATATAAAAAAATAATGGTCAATACTACAATGTTTTTCTGGTGACTATAGTGAGGACATTTGGTTGTCAGTTCAAAATCTTGAAGTTCACCCTAATTTTATATAATAGTGAAATATTGAAAAGAACTAAAATGTGCAAGCGACTTGATCAGAAGTTTCACTACAGCTGTGCACTGGAAGCTAACAGAGTCATTAAAAGTGAAGGTGTCATAGACAGTTATTGACATGTTCATAATATTGCCAAAGTGAAGAAAGAAAACTACCAGAAATATAGATACCACAAGGTATCTTTTTGGAACAAAATAATGCTTACATTATATAGAACTGTAACTAAAGTAGTTTATCAGAGCATAGTCCACTGAGTGCATATTTAACGTATTGTTTAAATTACAATAATTAAAATTCAGTGTGTGCCATTCTTTTGAAATCCCCCCTCATCACCGGTGATTAAAGTCATCCTCCATCTTCTAGTCACACCAGGTCGGATCCCAGGGCAAAAGGCATCTTTGGGACCAGGCCTCCCACTAAGCTGACCTTCAGTCAGAAAGCGTCCTAATATAATGATTTATCTCAATCACCAATTACTGCCACATCACATTTTAATCCAATTAAAAAAAGAATATCTTGGGCAGACCAGCCCATAGGTAATGCCCTCCACCCTCAGGGAAGCCACAGTTCCCTCCCACAATACCTCATGTCTCCAAACTTCTTGCTGATGGCCGTCCCAACATTGCTGAATGCAGCGGTTGCCTTCTGCCCTGCGTGACTCAGGGTTTCGTGTGTCTTTTTATAGCTAGAAGTAAAACAGAATAATAGTTTATATATCATGATTGCCCAAGAAATAGTCATAATCCTCTCCTTACTTTGAAAATTCCCTTTCCTAAGCAGCTTTAGAAAGAAGACGATCCACAGAAGTGATTGTTTCTAGTCGTTGGGGAATGATGGGTAGGCTACCACTCATTAGAGGGAAAGTCAGACCCTTAAATCTGAGTTCAGGAAGAACACACATACACAAGTATAGGTCTGAATGTACAGATCTTTAACCACAGAGTGGAACTATTCTGAAAGTAAACAGCCATTCTTGAAGAAGTGTATGAACTATAAAAAGAGACACTTGTCAATGGAAGCTCTAGCCATCAGAGGTTGCACAGAAATTTTAAAATGCATATTTCAAAGGGCAATTGAAGCTTTTGCTGTTACTGTGGGTAAAATTAACCCTAACAAGGCAAAATATAACTAGTATTTAACTCACTTTTTAAAATACTTATATCTGAGAACAAGAAAGGCACGTAATTTAAGGTAATAATAGCTTTTTCAAAAGAGTTTTAGGAATTTAGTACTTCAATGATCCACCTGTTCATGTGGTCTATATCCCCACTAGACTCTCTTGGTGTCCCCAGTGTCTGGAGAAACTCAGTAAATACTGGATGAATGGATGGATGGTCAGAAGGTGCTCCTCTGTGGCTCTGACCTGGGAGTCGTGGCAGGAAGAACAGAGAGGAGTGGGTGGGTCACAGAGACACAGTGCACAGACTTGACAGGAGGTGGTGAGCGACAAATAGAACAAGATGGAAACACCAGCCTGGGGTTTTGAGCACAGTGCCAGGAAGAACACTGTATCCATAAGTCTGAGAAATTTCTAAGAGTTATTAAAGTGGGAAACAAAAGACACCTAACCTGAGGGAAGTAAAAGAAATAAACAAAATGCTTTGTACATTGCTTCACAATGTAAGTCGTTATGCCACATGATTTAAACTTACACAGTGCGTATGTCAATTACATCCCAATGAAACTGAAAACAAAAATGTTTTGTATAGATTTTTAAAAAACTAATTCTTATATGCACATAACATCTTCTTCCAATATATGCTGGTCCCAAGTAAATTCCCCCAAAGCTGCCTGCTTAGTCTAGAACACTTGCATTATTTGGTACCTCTGAGAAGACTTTATATTGTATGAAAATTGTTGCGTAGGCATGTCCCTTATCCCTCCATCCTCTCCATCTCTCACAAGTCTTGCAGTCCTACTTGTACTCTTGTGCTTTAGGGAAATGTTTTAAACATGCCCCTTGTTCTCCTTCAGGACTGAAATTACTTTATTAATGTGATATTCCATTACTGTCTTTTTGTTAGCAGGAAGGAATGAGTTTACATATTACAGCACCATATGTTATTTATTTAAACAATCCCTCTTTTTCAGGAAGTATAAATATCCTATTATCCACACCAGTGATTTTCAACTGGTGTGTGGCAAGAATTTTTAAAACATGCAATACCTGGCTATTTAGCCAGGGGCACTAACCTCTTTCCCTTAGACTGTCAAATAAAAAAATGACAATAGCCAACACAACAATAGCTACCCAGGGTGAGCAAGTCAAAATTATACCTATTTCTTGTCATACTGGCAAAAATACATATTTTTTGGTGTGCTGCAGAATTTTAGTAATTAGTTTATATGTGCCGCGGGATGCAACAGGTTGAAAAAAGCTGATCTAGATCATAAAACCAAACCAAGTTATTCATTTTTCAAACAGACGTTTCCTAGTGAATATGGAAAGACCAAGGAAAATAAGGGTCAAAGAAGACTCTGGCGAGTAGGAGGGAATCTGCTCCCAGAGAGAGCCGTGTGAGTAGGAGGGGGAGGGGCCCCAGATGGCTCTGGGGCCAAGCAGCCAATGAGATGGGAGAAAATGGAAGAAAGGAGTAGCTTTTGGGATGTCTCTGTCTCCCTATTTTGTTTTCTGTGAAGGTGCAAAAAAATACCAGCTTATTCAAAGTATAATTTTATTTTTACATTTTACTAAATGACTTTGGGGTTTAATTTTGAGAAGAAATTTTATGATTACATAACATCATGGAATTTCAGGCAGTTAATATATGAAATAAAATATTAACATCTAACTTGTGATGTTAGTGATAAGGCAGCTAAAGTAGCACTAAATGTTAATGATCAGAAATAAAAACATTAGTCATTATTACAAAGTTTTGGTAAAGTATGATCTTGAAATGACATTGACAAGATCTCTTCAGAAGAAACATGCTACCAAATAGGTTCCCAAGGCAGGGTCCTGAACACTTGGATTAACTGGGTTTAGAAATGGTCTTTAAAAGGAGGGATGTGGCAAAAAGAAAAAAGGACTCATGGACATGGACAACAGTGTGGGGACTGTGGGGTGTGGGAGGGCGAAGGTGGGTATAAGGGGCCCTTGGTAAGGGGCCCTGTTTTTGTGGATTCCACACACAAATGATACCATGCAGTATCCATTTTTCCCCCTGACTTATCTCACTGAGCACAATGCCATCAAGGTTTATCCATGTTGTCGAAAATGACAGGATTTCCTTTTTTCTCATGGCTGAATAATATTCCATTGCTTGTATGTACCACACCTTCTTTAAGGAGTGAACAGCATTTAATGGCCAGTGCACGTCAGCTGTTTGGCCAGCACACCGACAAGGGGATCTTCAGTATGTAGGGTAGGGTTCCCTACATCAAATGAAAGATATCCTCCTGACTTTTTGTGCAGTTTCCTCTTGTCATGTCTTCCTAATTTGAAAGTCAGTGTTATAAAACATACTCAAAAGGGGAAAGTATGTCTTCTAAAATGTTTTGTCTTTTCTGCACAAAAATGGAAAATAAAGGTTCAACAATCTCTTTGCAAGAAGGTATTTTATAGCACAAGTACATTTTGTATTATGGGATTTAAAAGAAAGAGGGCATTACTTTCATGGTTACGTCTGCATCATTTCACCAAAGATACAAAAATATTGAGGAATATTTTTCCAAAGGTTTTCTAAAAGTGTTATTAAAACATAAATTTACATTTTGAATCTAGAAAACAGAATCTATTTCCTGCCTTGCACAATGAGATGAAAGTCGAAAGGTAAGAAGAATGAACAACTGGGAGAGACTGGCTACGTGCGCCTTTTAAAATTAGGTCTTTGGTCTTTCCTGGCACTTCTGAACTCAGTGGTGTTCCAACAGACTCCCCATAAAAAAATAATAATCATTACTGACCACAATGGCCTGGAAGTCTTAGAAGTACAAAATCAAAGTCATAAGGTAGACTTTAATTTTTAAGCACTGTGCATTTTTTTTTAAATGCTGAATGTAAGAGTTTTGTTTCTATTTATAAAGGCTAAAGTTATTAACGTTCCAAAAAGATGGCATCGTTTGCATTCCATTCCAAAACTTTCTCCCTTTTGAAGACCTCCCATTTGGCTTGCGGTACAACTCAGAGGAGTTTATCAGTAGGAAAATCTCATGGGTTAGCCAAGGCTGGACACTTATTAAAATGAAGCATCATCAGATTAAATGGTTCACAGCAATGCTGCATTTCTGAATCCCTACTCCTGCTTGCAGAGAGGTTCAATATCTTCTCCAGTGGTTTCCCCACAGCTAGACTGAGAAGCCACACACATCCCCTGTGCTTCCTTGAAGCTTAAAGACAACATAAAAAAGCAACAGAGATCATTAAAAAAAAAAAAAAGGATGGGGGAAAATTTTGTGTCTGTTCTTAGATCCTCTCAAATCAAAGCATGTAAAAAACTATGACAAAAACAACAGCAACAGCAAACCCTGGACCCCGGTGATCTCTTAGGACCTGCTGTTGTGTGGCTGTCTTTCTGGAAAGGAGGTCATTTCAGTCTGCTGTGCAGTTATTCCTACTCACCCAGTCCTACTCCAACCTGAATCCTGAATCCTACCAAAAGGATTCAAATTGACTAAGACTAAGAAAAATTGACAAAAATACTAAGATATGCTGAGATCTCTCATTACCATACCACCAATTTTTTTTTTATTATAAATCAGACTAAATAGGTCATGACTGCCTAATCAGTATGCAAAGGATTGCCTCTAGGAATCACGGGCAATTCTCTGACAGCTAAAATTCTTTTTAGTGCTTTAAAATCTAGTTCTATCCAACCTAAACCCACTCCAATTTCCTCCCACTGAAATTTTCATTGTATGAGGTGTAGAGCTTGTCCTGGAATGGGCATCATGGACACTAACAGCAGAGATTTAATTAATTAATGGAGAAAATAGATTTGTTATCCCCTGCACCCCAACATATGATTAAGAATTTTTCCCTTCTTTCAGCAGCGAAGAAAAAAGTGTGGGAGAAAAATTATGTTGTTGATAGGCGAATACCTCCCTCTTAAGAAAGGGATTCTTTCCTATAAAGGAAAGTTCATGTCATCTCTAAAGGTTAGTGAATCCACACCTACCTGTATTTATTAAATAATCTCTGAGGAAATCTCGCCATGTCCTACAGCTTGAAAGACATCAATTAGTATGTAGACGACTCCCACATGTCCATATCTGTCCTCCGAGTTGCCCCTCTCAGTTTAGAAACTTGTTTGTCTACTGGGCATTTCACACTTCACACAGCCAAAACAATTCTTGTGTCTCCCCACCAGATCGGTTTCGGTCTTTCCTAGAACAGTGAACATGCCTAGAAAGTGTCAGACGTGGTCCTACATGTGGCATGAATATTAGCTCATTGAATCCTCACTTCCTATGAAACAGGTACTAATCTGACCTCTTTCCACAGATGCAGGGAGATCTAGATTTCAGCGCAGGACATTGGAGTCCATAGCCCATGGGTTTAACCACAAAGCTATACTCCTATTGCGGTAAACAGTGCCCATACGCAGCCAGTAGCCCAAGTCAAAGACCTGACTTTGGGCAATCACAGTTGATACTCCTACTTGCCTCTTCCCCCACCTCCCAGCCACTGGGAAGCACCATTGGCCTCACCTCCAAATCCTGTCCCCTTCCTGTCCACGACTCTTCCTAACCACAATCACCACCTTGACTACTGCAGTAGCTTCATAAACGATGTTCCCATTTCCACTCCTGCCTCCCTACTCTTTCTGAAAGATAATTCATTCAGAACAGGTCCCTTCCTGCTTCAAACTCTCCAATAGGATCTGAGCCCTTGGAAGAAAATCTGCACTCGACCCTATGGTGTGGGAGGCCCCAGAGGCTCTGACCTCCTCTCCTCTCACTGCACTCCAGACACAGCACTTTCTTTGGCTCTTGAAACCAGTAAAACTAGCTCTGGCCTCTGGGTCTCTGCAGAAACTTTTGCCTCTGCCTGAAAGCTCTTACTCAGATCATCACAAGAGGCTCTTCCTCATCATTCAGGTCTCAGCCCATAGTGACCTCCCAGGGTAGGATTTCCCTGATTGGAAGCCAATCACAGCAGCGTCCCCCTCTAGAACATCACCCTTTGCTATTTACAGCATAGCACTTCCTGGTACTGTATTTCCTTATCTGTTTCCCTTTCAACACACAAGGAGAGTAGGAACTTGGTCCATCTTGTTGAAGCCTATATCCTGTGCTTTTAGGTGAGCCTCTGGGAAATAACGCCTGAGAGTAGATCCTCATTAAAGTTGTTGGATAAATGGATTGTCATAACCCCTTTAATGGCTTTTTATTGCCTGTGGATAAAAAAATAACTCTATTAACAGGTGCCACAAGGCCACTTCTCCCTGCCCCCTCCGCCACACCAAATAACTGGACAACTTTCTTTTGCAAGGAGCCCCCTCTCCTGTGGGCCTTCACCAGGCTGGGCCTCCCCGAGGAGGCACCTCCTGCCCCGTGGCTTCAAAATTCCGACTCATCTGCAGAGTTTTGCCGAGACATCTCTTGCTCAGGAAGCCTTCTCTGGAAGCCCAGCAAGGCTCAGCCTCTGCTTTCCAACCTGACAATACTGAGTACTTCACAGGTAACTTTTACCTGGTAATTTGTAATAACCTATAAGATGCACAAAAATAAAACTTTGTTTTCCTGACTAGACTATAACTCCATATCCCAAAGAACAAATCTATTCTATTCATTCAACAGAACCTTGATACTAAGTAGGGTACCTGACTGTGAAACCAATTTGTTTTTCAAACATGGGAAAAAAACAAAGTACGTATTCTCCCCTGTGTGGACAGGCTAAAAGCCTTCCTGGAACTCGCTTGCTCCAATTCCAGGTCCCCCTCCCTGCCTCACAGCCCACCCTGCCCCACACCTACAGCAAACTTGAGGTACCCACTGCCCATTTCCCTGTTCCCTCCTTCCCTCCCTTCAGCAACAGGACAGCCAAAATTCCGGGCCATCCGCTAGGTCAGCTTATATCAGCAGTGTGGCTAGGGAGGCCAAGCAGAAAGAGCTGGCCTGGCTCTCACACCCAGAAGGAAGTTCAGGTCAGTGTGACATGAAACCTCTGGACCTGGACTCAATAGAGTTGGCCAGATACAAGGAATTGGAGATTGTCCCACCTCACTCTATTAAGGCCATTAATTAGTACAGGCCACCAATGTACAAAGACATAGGCCAAACTACTGACAGATCAGCTCATTTGATTTAGTGCCTAAAATCCAACTATGCTTTTCAGGAGACTATTCATAAGGTGCTGTGACATGTATTTGAAATTTATAAACATCAGTGTGTGGTGTCTTATGAACTTCTAAAATTGTTCTCATCAGGTTTGGGAAGGTTGGTTATTAGTCTCTGCAGATAAACTGCTGAGCCCCCTGGCTCCATGCTGCTCTACTCTGGGTTGTGACCCCACTCTGTGTGAATGAGCCCTTGGGAAGCATAAGCACAAATGCCTATCGGGTGGCTAGACGTTTAGAGTAGGAGAGAACATTGTCCTTTCAGATGGAAACTTAAGGAACCACAGTGGGGAAACAGCAAACTCCTTTTAGAGGCAGCTCCTCAAACAAAGGGCACCTTAATACAGGAACAAAAGGTCATGGACTTAGTTCTCAGTAGCCAGCAGGCAACGTTAGCCCCCAGCAAAACAAATAATTGCTATCCATCACTGGTACCTCTTCCTACTACCAGGCTTCTCCATGTCCACTTACAATCTTTTGAGAAAACATAAAGAAAAAATATACATATTAAACAAATGTTTAAAACATATAATAAAGAGAAAAAAGTCTTAACCATACAATTCCATAAAGGCAGTCTGAGTTAAAATGGAATTTTAGTGAACAAAGTTTAATTTCATGAAGCTACTTTATAGAGTCTGCTCACATGCAACATATTTAATGATTATCATTTTTTCCCCCACTTTTAGAAAAAGTTTTTTTTTCTAGCCACAGTACCAAGTCAGCCTTGGGGGGAAAATACAGAAGAATGGAGAGACAGCAAGTTAACAATTTGTTAATATTCTGCTACCATACTTACGCAGTAGTAGTCTGCATGTCATGCCAGCTTTTGCTGAAGTTCTGTTTTAATTCATTCATCAGGTTCATTCCCAGCTTTTGTTTTATCTCAACCAGATGCCTTTCTTTCGCTGACAGAACTTGTCGTAGTGTTGTGATTTCGTCCTCTAGCTACAAGTGGGAGAAGAATGGTGGGGAAGATGTCAGACCCGCTGAAACACACCTTGCGAGGCTCTGCTCTGAAGCAGCCTTTGCCCCCTTTCGTTTCCACAGCCCGGTCCGGGCTGCGGCGGGCCTGCTGTAGCTGGGATAGTTCCATAGCCAGAAATGGATTTTTCAGTTTCAATGATTATGCAAGCAATCACTGCTGTTTGTGAGACATTCATTTGTACAGCAAAATACAAACAAGAAAATAAAATCACTTGTAATGTGCTGGAAAATAGCCATCACTTACTTTTTTTGGTTTCTAACCTTCCAAACATTAGTGCAGACCCCTTGATTTTGCCAAGCCAGTATGTTAGGCAGAGTGGAACAGGGAGGAGAGAATGTACATGAAGGAGAGATTTGTGTTGCTTTTTCTTTTTAACAATTTTATGGACACATACAAACTGTACACATTTAAAGTGTACAAAATGTAGGTTGTGACATAGGTCTATTCCTGTGAAGTTATCACACTCAAGGTAGTGAACATATCAATTTATCACCTTCAAAAGTTTTTTAGGTCTTCTGTCATTCCCCTCTCCTTCTCCCCCTACCCCTAAGCAGCCACTGATCTTTCTTTCACTGGTGTTTATTTTGTATTTTCTACAATTTTATATAAATTGAATCACATGGTATATACTTATGCTTGCCTGGCTTTTTTCACCCAACTTAATTTCTTTACATTATCTGAGGTCCATCCTTGATGCTGCATTATCAATAGTTCTTCCCTTTTTATGGCAGAATGATATTCTATTATATTGACATGCTACTGTTTTTTGCCTTTTTTTTTTAATCCATTCACCTAGGACATTTAGGTTTGGCTAATGCAAATAGAGCTACTATGAACATTCATGAACAAGGCTTTGTATGGACCTGTTTCCTCTTTCAGCATTCTGGGTATGTCTGTGACAGTGTTCCTGCATGAGATTAACATTTGAATTGGCAAAATGAGTCAAGCAGATGGCCCTCTCAATGTTGGTGAGCCTCACCCAATCAGTTGAAGGCCTAAATAGAACTAAAAAGGCGACCCTTCCTCAAGTCAGGGAATTATTTCTGCCTGACTGCATTTGAGCTGAGACATTGCGGTATTTTTTTTCTGCCCTTGCGTTCAAACTGTAACATCAGCTCTTCCTGGGCCTTGAGCCCGTCAGGCTTTGGAATGGAGCGGCGCCACTGGTTCCCCGCATCTCCAGCTTGCTGACTATAGATCTTGGAACCTGTTGGCCTCCATCATCGCAGCGGCCAATTCCCAATAATAAATCTATTTCCATTTGCTTAATGTCTTAGTGCTTCTTTTTCTCTGGAGAACCCTGACTAATACAGAGGAATCTTACACTAAGACATTATCGGTTATAACATTAACTTAGTGCAGGAAAAGAAAGGCTTTGAGGGAAGGAACAGGCGGAGTCTGTAAGTCCAAGAGACAGGAGCCTGAGGGCACTGCGTGGTCTTTCCAGGGAGCCACAAGGCCAAGGAAGAGAGAAGCGTGGGGGGTGGGGAGGACACAAAGGGAGCCTGGAAGCAGGTGCTGCCCACCCCCTAATGCTGCCTGGTATTTCCCTAATCCTATTAGTGCCCATTTTTCTTGAGCCATCTTATCAAGGGGGCATGGGCAGTTTTCAATTGTTACATAACACAGATTTACGGTACTAATGCCAACACTTCATCCTTTTCAAAAGGCAAGTCACGTGATGGAATACAAAGCATGAAATAAAGCTTAGTGAAATGAAAGTGGGAGCAGGATGTTAGAAGCACAGAAATATTGAGCAAGCCTACTGAAAAAGGGAGACAGAGGAAAAAACCCACAGAACGGATGTGCAAAGTCCTCAGAGATGTCAGGAACAACTGGTAATAAGATGAATGAGAACAAATCTCTGACACAAAATAGTATTTTTAATATGTTGGTAAGCTTATAAAAAACATAATCTACTTCTGATATTTACATATATGAATATTCATTGAGCTATCGAATAATGCAAGTTAATTATAAATCCTATGGCGCATCTGCTATGCACAAACCACTGCACCAGATCAGAGGCCTCACACTGAAGGAACTTTTAAAAACACACATATTCTATGGCTACAATCATAAACTAAAGACTTAATTGTGTTCACAACAGACTCCTCTTTTAGAATGCAGACGTTGTCTAAGAGGTAGACAAATTTGGGACATTGTCGGCTTGTTCCATGTCTCCCACCACAAGGACAGATTTTTTTTATCACCAGCTCTTTGTAAGCACACAACAGTGTGTTAGTGGTGTGGGCGAACGAAATTAGGAGTCTCCCTGAAGTCTACAGGGACCCTCATAGGAATACGGACAAAGGGCAGTGAGGACAGCGCAGCAGGGCAGGAGCCAGCAGAGCCAGAAGGCGGCAGGAGAACCTCAGGAAGCCTGGGGGAGGAGTCCACTGAGGAGACAGGCACACCCCACGACCCTCTTTAAGCAAAGCAGCCAGAGATAAGAGTCCTTGTACACAAAGTTCTGGGGTTAGATCATGGCCGTAAATGACTGGCTGATGCAAAGGCAATCTAATAGGCAGGCTTCTGAGGTGTTCTGTTACCCTCTTGGCTAACAGACCCAATAGGATCTTCCCTCAGACAGAGAGAGGGGTTGCTTGAGACCAGGGCCCCAGAAGGAGTATCTGGAGAGTCGAAGCAGAGAAGTTGAGCATGTAAAAGATGTCTCAGTTCCTCATCAGGCCAGTGGTGGGACTGTAGAGGCCGTTCCCTGTGTATGCTCATCATTAAAGGGCCCCGAAAACAGATTTAAGAGAAGAATGAACAAAGCAGAGGTGGCCTGAGAGGGAGGGAGAAGACATGAAATGTGAAAAAGGTAAACAGCAAAGATACCCTTCTTTTGCTTTTCACTGGGCCTGGGGTGGGGGCCTACAGCTGTGCCCACAGTGCTACTTGGGCAAGATGAAATAATGCTTCCCCATCCCTGAGGAATCCACAAATCAGAGACAGCAAGCATGGAGGCTAACACATTCCGAGGGATGAAAACACAAACCCTGGTAACTTGAACAAGTAACAGGAGTCAGGCTCAAAAAGAGTGAGGAATGAGATGCATTGGAAGCTTATTAATGCAGCCACGTAAGACAGTCTTTTCTGAGAACACTGCTGGTTATTTATATTCATGGGGTCTCCAGTTAGAACCCAGGCTTACTTTCTCTTGATTATAAAAACAATACATGCTCTCTACTGAACACTTAGAAAATATGGAATGCAAAAAAATACGCTGATGTATGTATGTATATATGCATAACCCGGTAATCCCAGAACCCAGAAAAATCAAGTCATTTTAGAAAAGCTGGTCTGTTACAGAGGTTATACCTGAACTTAAACTTGGACTATTATATGAAGGAGCTAAATTTTAGCACAGAATCAGTTTACTTACACTGATCTACAAAATATAACTTTTGGACAGTACAGTCAACATGAACAGGTCATGAACCAGAATTCCAGGCTTTAAGAGAATGGGAGCTGGCACATTCTCAGATAAGGCTGGCTTTGGTCGGTGCACTCTGGCGTGTGTGGCCAAACCGAGGTAAACTGAGTAGTTCTGGGTCAGCAGCCACAGACAAACCCAGCTAAATAAACAGGCTATTTGATTTGAGGTATTGTGCTTAGTAAATTAATTTCTGCTGTACTAGAGGAATAAGCTGCTGTTTTATTTTATAATGAAATTATTTTAGGGTGTGTCTTGTGAAAGCCCCTGAAAAATCTTCAATGTGATTATGTACAATCACGAACACACACAATCAGAACTTGAGGAGTCTAGAGTGGACAAAGGGTGAGGGTAAGGAGGATCTCAAAGCTCTGTCCCCAGCCTGCAGAAGAGGCCAGAGCCAGAAGGGGCCAAAGCCTTTCTTCCAGTTGGACAAGGAGCTTCCTGCCCTCTGAGCCAGGGATTCAGAATGGGGAGGGGATGCTGGCTTCATCCTTCTTGCCCTGATGCTTTTTCTACTCAAGAAACTCCCTGTGTCTGTCTCTTCCTTCCTGTAATGTAACCAACCACTCCTTAGCAAAGGGTATAAGGGTTTTGCAAGCAAAAGGCTAGACAAAGACTTGCATTCACGATGAGCCAGGCATCCACCTTGCCTCTAAGCCCAACAATGACCTAAGAGCTAATGAAGCCTACATTCATCTCAGCTTTCCTCTTTATCCCCAGAGCTTTATTCTTCTGCAAAAGAGCACACAACTCAACTCAATTCAGCTGCTTTATGATTGACTTTTCATTACAAAACTAAATCATTTCAAAGTATTTGTTGAGCTCAGTTGCTGACCTAAAACAAGAACTACTCTTAAATAGCAGTTTGTGTTTGCACCAAGGTCTCAAGGAATTCCTCGAAGGAGTTTGTAAGTGATTTATCTTCCCCACAGTATTGTGATACGAAAAAGAAGAAGAGGTGCATTTTTACAACTATTGTTGCTTAGGCAGCATAACCATTCATTTTTGTACTGTAACCAACAAATAATGGACAATCAGCATTACAAAATACCTGCCAAAATAAATCATCTTGCAACATACGATTTATTAAATTTTATTGAATTATAACCATTGTAATATGGGACTTATATCAAAGAAATAGTAACTCTCAAGATCCAGAGACAGACATAGCAACAACAGAATTACTAAACGTACCTGAACTAATTCTGCCTTTAATTCTTGCTTTTCCTCCTCAGAGAGCATGCTGGAGAAGTCGGCACTGGCTACTGTGTCTTCATCTCTTCCTTGCAATGGTTCAGTCTCCAGCAAACCTTTAGGTAATACCGATAAAACATAATGTAATTTTTTAAATGAACAAACAAGCAAAACAAAACAAAAACGGACTCATAGAAACAGAGAGCAAAGAGGAGGTTGCCAGCGGGAGGGAGGATGGGTAAAAACGGTGACGGGGAATGCAGTCATAATATTATAGTAAGTTTGGGGGCGTGATCACATTGTAAGTTATGAAAATGCCCCATCACCATGTTGTACACCTGAAAATAATAAAAGTAATATAACATTGTATACCAACTATACTTAAATTAAAAATTTTTGAAGTATAGCATATGGCATATAGTCAATAATGTTGTAATAACTACGTATGGTGTCAGGTGGGTACTCGAATTATCTACTGGAGGATCATTTGTACACTATATAACTGTCTAACCACTAGGCTGTACATCTGAAACTACCATGTCAACTATAATTGAAGAAGATAAAAAAATTAAAACTTTATAAAATGAATTTAGCCAACTTGTATATCCACAATTTGAAGGACTACATATACTGATCCTTTTTCTAAACATTTCAGAAAAACATCATTCTAAAGGTGTCATGAGCTTCCAAGAAGGTAAACAACACTAAATAAAAAGTCAAAAAGCTAAGTGGGAAGCCAGAGATGTAAACAAAGTAAGATTTCATTAGTTCTCCATTTGCTACCAAGATGAACTCCAGCTTTAGCTTTCACTATCTCTTGGGGTACAGGGGGCAGAAAATAAAGTTCAGGCTCACCTAAGGAGAGGAGTTTTAGGTGAGACCCCTGCATCATCCTGTCGCCCAGCACTATACCCTAAGAGTGAGGTGAACAGGAGACAAATACTGTAGGTCCACAGTGACCTGCAAGGCAGATTCCTTGCCGTGATACACAGCCCTGAATGGAGAGACCAAAAGATCATCACCTGAGAATTCGTAACCCTGAGTGGGCCTGTGTGTGCTCTTGCCACCTGAATGCTCCTGCCTGGGCGGCCCAAAGCAACCATGTGATCAGAATTCAGGGCATGAAGCCCTTTTTGCACTTTGCATGTGGTAGTGTGCAGACATGGAATCTGGAGCAGCTGCAGCTGTGAGGAGACATCACAGACATACAAATTCTGGCAGAGGGGAAATGGGAAGCACCTGGGTTCTTTATGACATCATTGTGCCACAGACTAACCGGGCAGAGTTCAACTTCTAACTTGTTATGTGCGAGAAATGCCTTATTATTAAAAAATGAAGATGTTTCCTAGTACTCAGCACCTGGCAACTCAAAAGTGTGTGTTCCCTGGAGGCCCTGGGAATGAGCCCACTCACACATGGAAGCTTCATTATGAGTTATGTATGACACAGCTGGCCTCTGTACATCCCTGTGGAAAGGAAGGTTCTATAATAAGTTTTCTTGGAACAAACAGTTATCCATAGAGAAGAAGTAAAATTGAACACCTTTACCAGTCAGAAAAATTAAACTGTAAACATAGAAGACAACATAGGAATTTACATTTATGAATCTCTAGGTGGGAAGGGATTTCTTAAGACACGAAAAAAGGGCACCTAGGAAAGAAAAAAAAGTAAGATTAAAAATATCTCTTCATCAAACACACTATGTGGAAGATGAAAAGACAAGCCACTAATCAGAAGATATCTCTCACATGGGCAACTATCAAAGAATGAGCCCCCAGAACATAAAGAATACCTACAAACCAATTTTTAAAATGTTAATAACCCAATAGAAAAATGTTCCAAAAGACTCAACAGATTCTTTACAGGAAGAAATCACAAATGGTTAATAAACCCAAGAAAACAAGCTCGACTTCACTGATGTTTGGGGAAATGCACATGAAACCATTTCACACTCACTCGACTAGCAGTAAGTTCAAAGTCTGACATTACTGAAAGCTGGTGATTCTGCGGAGGATGCAAAGCCTCAAAACTGCTGGCAAGAATAGAAATAGAAAGATGTGGAAAATAATTAACATTATGTAATAAAGTTGAACATTGAAACACCCTACAATCCAGCAATTCCACACCCATGTATCGGTAGGTACCTGAGACACTTACATGTGAATATTAGAGGTTATTAATAAGAACTTTCATGGTAGCAAAACACCGTATGTTATGCAGAAGTCCACAAACAGGAGAACCCATTAGTACACCCTGACACATCACACAAGGAAGGCTGGGCAGTAACGAAACGAGGGAACTACAGCCACACGCTCTGCATGGGTGAGGCCTGGGAACCAGACGCCGAGTGAAAGTCGCAGGAGCACACAAAGTGCGGTTCCACGTGTGTGAAGTCTCTAAAACATGCAGCACTAAATAAAATACGGCGTGAGAACAGATTTATGAAGGAGCGCAAGGCCATGATGAAACAGCCAGGACCATGGTTTGCTCTGGGTTGCGGGGAGAGGAGGGTGGAAATGGGGGAACCCACAGGACCTCCTTGCAGGGTTAATGGCAGGGCTCCATTTCTGGGACACTGAATTTCTGTGCATGAGTTTCCTCCATACTTTAAATGTATTTTGTAAGGATTCTTTTGTATGTTTAGTATTATTATTCAATAAAACAATAAAAAATATATTTTGTCAGAACTCAAAAAAGAAAGGTCAATAATTATCCTACAAAATCAGAGCATTCTAGTTAAAGAGAGTAAAAATATGGCCCAATCTTCAAAGCTTTTCTGAAGCTGGCCTCATTGTCGAGCCCACTGTACCCACATCTCTTTGTCTGAATCAACGGTGTACCATCAGCACCTTGTATTACTTGCCGATGCCCTAACACATGTCAGTGAACACGGCATCTTGCTGACCCAAGCTCATCAGGTCCTTGTCCCCTCTGTGGACTCCAGAGGCCAGTTTCAGTGCTCAGTAATGTTCTTTTCAACGAGTGATACTTGTTTATTGCAGAATACAGGAAAATAAAATTGTCCATTTCTAATTAAAATCACTATTATTCACACTTCTCAGAAATAATTATCCTTTTGGTTCCTCCTTGCTAATGTTTCTTCCATTCATTTGTGCATGCTTTTTATATATTTTATATGTATTTACTGTTGCGAACTTGACTTATTGACTCATTCAATAGGATATTATGAAAATCCTTCATGTCTTAAACTAATCTACTTGTGTACATTTTTGATGGTTGTACAGTATTTTGTCTCATGCATGAATGGTAATTTTTCTTTTTCATTGGGAAGCTGCAGTGAATATCTCCTAGCCAAGTCATTAGGCAAAATCTTGATGATTTAGTATAGACTGTGTTACTGAGTCAAAGGGCAAGGGCTTCAAACCCCACTGCTTAATCACTGGGCAGAGAGGCTGTGTCAAGTTCATGTAAACATCAGCAGCCTAGGAGAGTATCTCTAGATCCTCAGTACGACATTGTAAATAACTCATTTAAAAGGGAAAAACCATGGTCATTTATTTCCGCTTGTAAATATTTATATTTACATGTGGCCAATGTATTTTTAGTCAGTGTTCTAGGACAAATGTCTAACTCGGGACTCAGCAGCAATTCCAAGCACAGGTTTAAGGGGTGGGCCGGGAAGGTAACAGAATGGCAGGCTAGGAAACAGTGTGGTAGGAACCCATGAGGCACTCTGGTTTGCTCCCCAACTCAGCCTGGCTCTGAGACTTAGGGTTATTGCTCAAGTTCAGCCAGTACCCAGATTCTCGACCTTCTCTCTTGAAAGCCTGAGAGGGCATCAGCCAGGCAAAAGCATAGACACTAGTTCCAGGTACCTAGACTTTTCAAGACATCAAACACCTTTACTATCTTGAAATATTCTAGGAAGAAAATCTGAAATCCACCTTAACGGATAAAACATGAATTGGGAAACTTCTAGTGCATTTAGGGAAAGATTGAGTCCCACATGCAGCAGGAAACTTCTATTCAGCACCTTTCACAGGCCAGGAACATTCATTTTATGAAGTCAGATATTCTTCACTGGCCTTCAGCTCTGATCTGGGGTGCATCCCACTTCTCAAAGATGTCACCGATATTTCAAAGTCTCACTCCCAGAAGCCAGTCATTCAGAAAATCTGCCTGGAGGCCAAGGTACTAGTTAGTTCATGTTTAATTAGACCAGTTACTTTGTTCATTTTCATCTTTGAAGTTAAATGATGATTTCCCATCCTCTTTTTCTACTTACATATTTACTTTCCTGCTACATGCTTCTCCAGTGGGTGGTCTCTGAGTCCCACAGTGCAGCACGGGGAGTTCAGCACAGGGAGCTCTGCACCCACAGACAAAAGGAAACCAAGGCCTGCTGTTTCCACCGGAATACACTCCACTCACTGGGCTAGTGAAGCAGCAATCAGATCATGGGGTCAACTGAGAATTCCAGAATCAGAATCAGAGAAAAGTGGAGTTGGTTAAAATAGTAATTATCCAGTGAAACTAAATCAGAACCAGAAGAACCAAGAGCAAATGGTAAGAGAGATCAAGTGGCAGATGATAATGAGAGAAAAGCCAGAATATGAGTATAAAATGACCCAGTTACTAGAGAAGAGGATATTAGAAGATATTGAAAACACATTTTTAATAAAAATAACAGGCAAAACTGCTCAGAAAACACATTTTTTAGCAGATACTGTACATTATGAGGCAACTTGGTGAATTCGGTTCTCTTTCCCAAATGCGCAAACCATGCCCCTCTGGTCCAGCACAGAAAAGAACAAGAGGGGCGGCAGGGGATCAGGAATTCCACCTGTGGGCTTGCTGCTCACTAGCAGAGGCCACTGACCTCAGTGACCTCAGCTGTAAAACGGAGACTTTACCAGGATTTTAAAATTAAATGACATTTAAGCAGATATGTGAACATGCTTTAAAATTTTTAATTTCCATATAAACTATAGCAGCATATTGCTAAAACTGAGGGTAATGGCTCTTAGGAATATTAATTAGCTATATTCTCTTTTGCCTCCCCAATAATGTGTTACTTTCCTAGCTGATGTAAGGTACCCATCTGTCTGAAGGGCCGAGAAGCGAAAGAAACACAGAGAAAAAAATTAATATTCAGATTTTTGGCATTTGAAATTGGGTTTGCCAGGAAGATGAATAGCCTTCCTTGCCAAATAAGCAGTTTTCTTAGAAGAGGATGTTCTCTAATTTTTATTTTCCTCCTTGTACATCAAAAGCCAACCCAAGGCATCCAGTCAAGGAAGTTCCGCTCCAGTACACAGTGTACCAGGACTGACTGGCGATGGATGCGCCCCCTGCTCTACCCCTGGGGGGCAGTGGGATGAGGGAAGGGAGAAAGGAGAGAGAAGCTGGGATATGTGTGTGTCCAATCTTTCTCTTTGGCCTAGACCCAAAAAGATTTGTAGAGGAACCTGGGAAAGATGGTTTGCCCCTGCAGACCCACCGTCTGCCTGCCTCCACCCTGCTTTGTGCCTTGGGAGGCTAACAGGATTGCAATGATTCCTTGGTGCTTCTGTTTCTGGCCAATGAGAGGCCCCAGTGTGATGCGAGAGGGCAGAAGAGAGAGGTGGGCAATGTTCATAGCATATTGCCTTCCTCCCTGGCAGGCTGCACCATGCATGGCTCAGCTTTTCACGACCAAAGGCCTCAGCAACTATTTGGAAGCCCTCTTCTACAGCTCTGCTCTTGTCAAGTTCAAGAACCCCACCCTCTTGTTCAGCCTAGGGACTGTATTGACTTCCTAAGGCTGTGGTTGTGAGGAGCTTCAACATCCCCTGTTGGTTTCCCTTAACTCTTCCCATCTTGGTAGTAGTCCCTTCATTAAACCCTCTTGAATCAGGCACCCCTTTTGAAAATGTCATCTGTTTCTTGCCTGGTCCCTGACTGGGAAGAAAATTGATGCAGGAAGGCTGCCTCAATTTTCTTTTTGAACTGTAGAAAAAAAATATCTTTCAGGCTGTCCCACACAACCAACCTGGGGCACAGGCAGACATGTGCCTGTACACGGGGCAGATGCTGGGGGGTGGCAAAGATCGGTCCTTGGTCTTTAGTTCCTTTATGGACACTTCTGCAGCCAGTTAACCACATATGGGGTCCAGAACTCCCCACAGTACTTAGGAAGAACCTCGCCACCTTGACAAGGGGTTAGTACCCCTGCAGCCAGCACTGAGGTTATGGGCCCTGGGCAAAGGTATGAATAGAAGAGGTGGGAAAACTTTCCCAAAGAGGGCCAAGGTGAGGCTCACTTAGCTTGGGAGGGCTACTGGGCCCAAACTCAGCAGAGGAAGACAAGCTCAAGAGTAATATCAGCAGAAATGTCAGCCTCAGAAGATATCATCGTCCCAGATGCCTAAAGACCCAGAGGAAAACACAAGGCACTACATGGGCCCTTCCTGCTTCCATGTACCAGATACTGCCTTAGCCAGGGCCAGGCAAAGGGGGAGCAGACAAAAAAGAAATTTGAGCTAAGCAGTACTTTTACAGAGAAAATGGATCTTATTTGCAGGGGTTTTAAAAATGATTGCTTTGGAATACACTAAACATATTTTTCTTTCCCACTACCCAGAGTCTAAGGGCTCATACCCAGGTCAGGTCCAGGTTTTAAAAACGTGGAGCACACGTATGCACATTGACATGTAATGCAAATAAGTTTTGCGATCCTGCCGTAGGTGTATTTTGCACTCAAAGACAGCCATTTTACATTCATTTACATGCAGTACAATATATAGACTTGTTTTAATAAAGGAAATGAGTATCTGCAGGTCTGACTCTAATGCAGGAATTGTGCTTCTCCATTAGCCAGGAGACATCTTTTGGAAGCATGTCTGTCTTAGAGTACTTGTCAAATGCTGCCATATTCTTGTGTTCACTATACTACTATTGACCAGTGATGACTCACTGAAGTCCCGCACGTGGAGCTAAATAACACCACAAACCAAACCAGATCCAACTGAGAAGTCACTGTGGCTGGTCCCCGCCTGGCTGATGAGGACCCTCACTTGGGGGACCTGGGTTCAGGGTCTGGCTCAGGCTCAAGGTGTTGGGCTCGATCTTTGGCCGGTCTGACTCCAAAGCTTTTACTCCTTCCTGTCTCACAGCCATTTGAAGGACAGTAAACAAAAGGTTGGAGAGCACAAATCAAAAGGTGAGTTTTGGATTGAAGTGCCTCCTTCAACTTTGAAACAAAATCATCCACTGGCACCAACACACTTCTAATGCGCATTGTCGAGCACCGTGATGGGTTAGGTCATGGC
Organism: Tonatia bakeri; assembly: GCA_004024845.1. Lineage (NCBI taxonomy): Eukaryota > Metazoa > Chordata > Mammalia > Chiroptera > Phyllostomidae > Tonatia > Tonatia bakeri. Next base: position 296,237 of record PVIA01001243.1, read on the forward strand.
TTCATACGCGTGACTGAAACAACAGAGACAGCTCTATGTACGTTGAAATGATTACAAACTATGATTTCAGATGAATGGCCATATTCTGCATTGTTGAAAAATATATCAAAGTTCCAGAATTTCTCTTTTTTGGGTATCTTTTAGCTTAGTTTTTTGTTACAGTTCTTTAATTTGAAAAATATTTACGTTTTTTAAAAAGAATGTATCACTTATATCTTTATTTTTCATTTTATTTTATTTTCATTAAATTTATTGGGGTGACATTGGTTAATAAGATCATATAGGTTTCAAGTATACATTTCTATGCTACATTATCAGAAATTCTGTTAAACAGAAAAATAATCTTGCATGTATGTATATGAGAACCATATTAAGGAATTAACAAATCCATCTACATAACCAAGCAAAGGAAGAAAAGCATGTACTTTCAAAAAGAATACAAAATTAACCCAGAACTTCATAAAGATGCATTAAAGTAGCTTAAGTGAAAATTTACCATGTTTTAAATAATAAATTTAAGGCTTAAATATTTATTAATTACATTTTTTTCATGATGTTTGGTAAAAATAACCTCAGGCAAGCATAAAATTTCAAAATATCTCCATTTACTCCTCAAGGGAAAAACTATTGAGTTAATCTCATTAATGTTGGATTTATGATTATCTTTAAGTGCACAAAAGTTTTGTACATGTTAATTCAAGGAGGGTGAAAATTAAAAAAACAAATTTGTCAGAATCCTTTCTACCCATATGCTAAGCTTATCACAAAAACTTACATATTACTCCTTATGGGCCTCCACTATTGAACTGCTTTTCATTCATTTACCAATACCTTGTGTATGGTCTATTGTTGAATATGTGTATAGTACAGAGGGCTTTTAATGTGTCTTCCTCTGTTTCCCTGGCATTTTGGCAGCGGCACCAAGTGCTAAGAACAATACAGAGGGAGCTTAACCACTTCTACACCCTTGAGGCAAGGCTTGAACTGTTGGGAACTGCCCTGCCTGGTATCAGAAGCTGTAACCCCCTCCAAGGCTAAGGCTGAGGGAATGACCTTGGAACTGTAAGCCAGCAAGGAGACAAAAGCTTATCTCCCTGGCAGGAGCACCACTTCTGCTCCTTTTACTTCACCATAACTGGGCCCCAATGCTTGGTCGGTTAGCCAATGATGGGTAAGATTCCCCAAGGGGGGAATAACTTAAGACCAGCATAATCACGTGGGAGGTCCCCAAGGAAGGACTTTTGGGGGCCACAGCAAAAGGGGGTGATGGACTCTTGCCCCTCGTTTTGACAAAGCCTGAGTCCTCATTCCATCTGTTAGAAAATCTCCTAATCTCTTGGCTGCCTTACTTCCCTTGCTCCACCTAAGCCTGAAACAATGACAGGGTGGTGCTGCCCTGTGCTGGAAAGGGCAGGTTCCCCGGGTGATCAGGCCTAAGAAAGAATATGTAAAATCTCGTGAAACCTTCTTTGTTTAGAATGCTCTCAGTTGAATGATAAGGGTCCAAGGAAGAAGTAAGTTTGTTCCTTAAAGTTTTTACAGTTCTTGAGCTATCTGACTTGACTCAAAATAGGCCCCCAGAGTTCCCAGTTATTTGATCCTTACTTCTGGGCAATGAGTAATGAGCTTTACCTGAATTCCTGTGTAAACCAACCCAAAAAAGCCACTGAGGAAAAGGCTCTTGGTCCTTCTCCTGTGTGAGATCGGCCACCTTTCCTCCCCAAGCAGATCATGTCTTGGTAGACTTATTCTCATTCGTGGCAGACAGAGGGGCTCGGCAGACAAAGCTTGCCCACATTGAACCAAGGCTTGAACCCTAATTCGAGACACACTAAAAGATTTGAAAACAGGTGCTGCTGGGGTCTAGGGAAACCTACCTCTAGACTCTGAGAGTCAGGCCAAGAGTGAAGTAGGATGAGAGCAGTGGCAATGTGATACATTTGCATATTGAGATAAGCAATAATGAAAGACAAATCATAATCTTACCTCCCATAGCTCACCATTATATAACCTTCTTGTCCATCTCTCCAAATCTTTTCCTATGTACTATACACATATTTTTTTCACTTCACATTTCTGAAATCAGGATGCCTCATATATTTAATATTGTCTTACAATTAATTGACACCTTTTATTTCCTTCTTAGTGGTGTATAAAACAAGGGGTATCTTTGGTGTCTTAGCTTTTAAAAATATAATATAGATATAAATGTATTTAAGATCTCATATATACATCATACAAATACTTAGATATACCCATATATCTATAAATAAGATCAGACTGTTTTGTAACTTGATCTGTTTTTCAGACAACTTTCTCCAGTCATCTTTTTTCATGTCATCCAAAATAAGACCATGTCAAAGGTGCCCAATTCATTCCATGATGTATCCTCCCCAGAAACACAGTAGGCTGGTGGCATCAAGGTAAAAGAGTTCAGATTTAACCTAATTTGTGAGCTAACAAGTTAGACTGCCATGGTTTTGTGGATGCTGGCAGCAGACCTAAGACTCCCGGATCAGATACTCATGGCACAGTGAGCAGAATGAACACCATATTCAGCTGTCTTTCCCTTGCCACCAAGTTCCAGGGGTGGGGAGATGACAAGGAGGGAACTAGATGGAAAATGCTCACACAGTGTGTTTGCACCATAACTGAAAAACCTCAGGCTTAAAGAAGCTGAACGTATTTAATTGGTAGCAAGCAAACCTCCCAGACCTTTACCCTGGAGGGAGACCTCATCTTTATTCTACTGGACAGTGAGTGGGCCCACTCCTGCTCTAGAGATAGCCAGGATCTCTACCTTCCAAGGCTGTTCCCTGTAAACATCCATGAAAGGACAGTCCAGAAAAAACGCTAACAACGTGTCTTCTTGCAAAGTGGGCAGAAATGCAAGAGGTCTACTTACAATCGTCGTGTACAGGTGGTTTGTCATTTTGCAAATGAAGAAATGATGGTTCAAAATGTGAAATAACTTACCCAACTCACATGGTTGGTGATTCGTAGACTTAAGTGTTGACTGCAAGGCTGTCAGGTTACAGAGTTCATGTGTTTTCAACTTGATCACAATATCTCAGGTAGAGACGGAACAGGAACTAAAATATCTATCTCTTTATCCCATCCCAGAAAACCTGCTCAGGCAGACAGGCTTATTGAAGGTCAAGTTCTGCAACTACAGCATCTGTAGCTTCCCCACTACTGAGCATTTGCAAGAGTTTAGGGTGGCCTTACATCTCCTAAACCCTCTCAAAATAGCAATTGCTCCAGTAATGTTTGCTGAGTTAATCCCTTAGGATAGAAAATCAAATTATTGAGTCTTCTTAATGCCCTTCCATATCTTTTTGCTATCTGTCATAATTGTCTGCACCTTTTTAATTTTAATTACTATGACAGTGATTCAGGCTTTATTCCTACACATCAAGACTACTGAAATCTTAGCAAGCACCCCACCATCCGGCCTACACAACACTCAAATCAATATTTTGAACACATTACTTTCAGCATGTCAAAACTCAGTTCAAAAAACATTCAATGGACGGAATTGCTTCCAGCCTAAATGTGAAAATTGTTATACTAACATTTAAGTGATGATTCCAGCTAGCCTGCCCAGGATTTTCCCACTAAGCTTTCAAACCAGCCCCTCTGCCATATGCAGTGTCCCCTCCTCACACTCTATTCAATCCCATGCTTTTGGGCCTCTTGCCTCTCAAAAGCCTCTTTCTTCTTCCTCCTCAGTCTCCCTTCTAAAAATCCTACCAAGTGGCCAATGACACTAGAATAACAAGTAACATGTTATGTGCTTTAAATTGATCTAAAGTGTTGACTTTTTTGTTTTCTATCCATTTTACTACATACATTACTATATATTACTCATAAACACTATGTAGTATGAGCTACATTACAACTTGCATTATAAATTGCATTAAGACAAATAATAATATATATTACTATAATTATAGTTAAACAACTTTATAAAAAATTATTTTGGGCACTGTCTTGTACAAGTTTATTGTTCTTCTTCAAATATAAACACCTGAGTCACCACTGTTAATAGCATTGTTTTCTAAGCATTGGTTTCATTTAATAATGCAGCTTGAAAAAGAAGTTATATTGGTAATACTCACCTTGACTATGTACTAATCAGGAAAATAAAGAAAGATTTTGTTTTTTATTAAGTATTTCATCAGAACCTGCTTCTAAGATTGTAGTATGTTAGATTAAATTTTTATAATCCATCTTTCAGCTTTTTAAAAAAATGTGGTGTTAGGTGGCAATCCAAATTCAGGCTGATTAAAACAGACTTTAATGTCTACATAAAAATTTGTGACTGGCTGTTACAGGGTGCAGCCAAGAGGGGGGGGACCCCAAATGGACATTTGAAATGGGGCCCAGAACTCAAGGTGTCCAGAGATTCTAAGATGTTTTTTTTACCTCTTCCCCCCACCACAGGTGTGAGTTGGGGGAAGGGGCTCATAGAGCAAGAACGTGCAGGGCAGCTTTGCAGCTAATCCATGGCACGGTTATTTAACATACCTATAGCCTTGGGCTGGTTGCCTGAATATGCTAAATAGCTATGGCCATGCTCTGGGCTAGGGGGATGGAAAGGAACACCTCCCTGAGACGTGACTAGGAGCAGGTCCCCTGAGTTTCAGTGCTTGGGTGGGAGCTCGGAGGAGATTGGTTCCAGGACATGGGGTGACACTTGCCCAGACCCATGATGGTGACCAGAAAAAGCTGGAAAGGACAGCAGATTGAGGGCAAGTGTGGCCAAGTGT